>WTXV02009163.1:15184-36653 GCA_009823435.2 Nymphicus hollandicus
GCCCCCTGCAGAACTGCAAAGCGGTTCTGGGTGGGGACATCAGGTTTAGGAGGAAGCCCCTTGCTTTTAATTGTCCTCTTCCTCTTTTTCTTGTTTTTTTTTTTTTTTTTTGGTTATTTTTGTTACAAGCTCCCAGCTTCCTGGGCTAAGGGCTTCCTTCTTTCCTGCATTAGCTACGATGCTAGGGGCTTGAGGCGCCTGCACAGCTTGGGCCTGGGGCAAGCAGTCCTGCTTCCTTTCATCTTCCCTGACATCTTTTAGCATATTGACAGTGTCTCGCAGCTCAGCCCCTGCTGCAGGAGGACCTCCATCAGGGCGCACGGAGTGCAGCCCTGCCCATTGTGCACCCCCGTCTTTAGAGACCAATGCAGGCACTCTCTACACTCTGAGCTCTGCCCTACAGCCTCCCCTCTCATCTGCTCTGCCTACGCTGGCCACCGCCGGGGCAGCCAGAGCAGAGCCCCCAGACAGGTCCTTGGTCATAAGGCGATCGCCCACCATCCTGCTCGCCCTGCCTGCGCAATCTGCCGCGCCCCGCCCTGATCGCTGCGCTCCTGGTCGCCCGCACTCCCTGGGGCGGGTTTTTAGGCAGACAGGGCTGCTGCAGTCCCTTCTGGCTCCGCCCCCTGTGAGTCAGCTGCTCGCGTCAGCTGATCTGCCGGCTCCTGGGCAAGTCCTGTCGGGGACATGCTCTCTCGGTGGCTCTTGCCGATCTGAATTGAGGCTTCTGGACGCTGAGCTTCCCCCTGCTACGGTGTTGAAGGCGTGCTCTCTTGAGCTACTCATCTGAGCAATTGACCCCCAGCAGTTGACCTCAGCAATTTATGACCTGTTGCATGCACAAATTACTAGCATTTTGTATGTAGTAGAATAACAAAATGTTGTAGGTTATGCATTTGACTTTTGGAATCAGATCTTTATTGCTAGTTGTCACTTGGCAGATTTTTCCTCCTGCTGTGAAATATTTGATCTAAAATTTATGTTTGAAAAAATGGAAAGAGTGATGGTTTTATGATATTTTTTACAAAATGTATAAATTCTATCCTTGTAGATAAACATTATTCATAAACAGAATAAACATTCTATAAATACGACTAGATTTCAAGTAAGTAACAAAAACATGTAATATACTAATCTTGTTCTGCTTATACAACACTGCTGTGTAGCAGAACAGCTTTCCAGGGCTTGAAGCAAGGCACTGATCGGTGTCAAGATGCTTGTGCAGAAGGGAGCTTAAAAGGTAGAGCTAAGGGAAGTACACACAAATGCAGTGCACTACATTACAAACAAAAGAATTATAGAATAGTTAGGGTTATGAATTTGAACACTCTATGGATATGACAGATTAAGAATTAGGGAACCTCTGATAACCAAAATTGTCTTTCCAGTTCTACAGATATATGCAAGATACATTAAGGTCATTTCAGTAGCACATTAGATTACTGTTCTCACTTTCTACAGAAAAAGTAGCAACACAATATACATTAGCATAAGGATTGGAAGACTTGTTATGCCACTGTTATTTTTTTGTTTGTTTTTAGGGATAAATATACATGCCTACTGGTAATATCAAGATAATACCAAGGAACTAATCCTTCCTTTATTTATTTATTTAAGACTATCAATATATCGATTCTCAAATAGATGCTACATATATGTTGTGATGGCAAATATCTGAAAGTCTTCAACAGCCTTGTACCTTAGCTCTAGTGGTGATTTCCAAATGCATATTTGCCATTTTCTATGTGAAAACTGAAACACAATCTGTTTATCTGTGTATAAAGCAGTTCTGTCACCTTGTTTACCTCATAATCCTAGAAAATTATCATAATCTTAGAAAATTATCAGCTTTATAAGATTTATCAGCTGTGACAGAAGATAGGTGATCTCAGGACAAGAAGCAAAGGTATGAGCACAACAGGCAGCCTCTGATTCCTTGAAATTTCACACCTCTGTTTTAGCAAGGGTACCTGAAATCACTGGCATTAGTTTAGGAAAGTAGGTATCATCAACCAGACCAGGAATATATGTATCATCTTTGAATACTTTAACATCATCATACAAGCATATATTGTAAACCTAATTAAGTATAGATACTGTGCTCTTCTAGTTTTTGGCTGTGGAGTTATAAATTTTTTTACTACTGTTATTGCATATACTGGAAAACAAATACCAACCATGATTCTTAAAGTCATTATTTTGTGAAGAAGAGTAATTTGAGAACTTTCAAATGTGGTCAGGTTTCCATAACCGTAGTTTTGGCTTGTGTCCTGAATTAACATTTCTTAATACCCCAGGAAAAAGCAGATTAAATCACTGTTGTTAACTGTTCATTGAACAGTTAATGCATGTCACCTGTTTTCTTAGCTAATGTATTTAAATACTCACTTTCCTATCATCTTCCTAGCACAAACTGGTGTTTTCTGGAATGAAGTCTGCTTTGGCACTGTAATTCTTGTTTCTTAGGAGACTATATCATTAATTAAGACATGACACAAATGTATTTAAAAATCAACTACAAGCCTTTTGGCAACTTGTAAGGATACTGGACATGTAAACAATTTGTATTCCTATTAGATGAAATGGAGTATATATGTTCCTGTTGCCACTGATACATATCTTTGACAGCAGAATTCCAGCCAAACCTCCAGTGGCATAGACACATTAGCTCCATTACAGTCAATGGAAGTACACTTAATCACATCACCTAAGAATCTGGCCTACAGCCCATAACAAGATGGCCCTTTGGAGAGTAATAATATTTTATGCTTTCATCAATTGCTCTCCCCGATCTGTAGCTATTTGTGGCAGACGAAAAAATACCATATTATAATTAAAAAGGGTGGTCATGGCTATTTCACTATAATTTCAGTATTTCCCAAATTAACTTTACTAAAAGTGGCCCCAGTTCAGGAAAAACTCCTTCCAGAAAGCACAATTGCCTGCCTTTAATAATACAATATTAACATCTATGCTAAAGATTCTGATTATATACAACATTGATATTCTCGATTTTTAGGCTATAAGTGTTACATTCTATTTTCCTCTGCTTTGTCTTTTTACCTAGGACATATGTCTACAACCACGACAATAATAGATGGTAAGGACAAATCTGTGCCTTCATCATCCATGAAAGTGGGCAAGAAATCTGTTACGGAGGACCTCGTGACAACGTTCAGCTCACCAGCAGCATGGCTTCTTGTTGTTGCTCTGATTGTTACCTGGTCAGCAGTAGCTATTGTAATGTTTGACTTGGTGGATTACAAAGCCTTTGCAGGTAAAATCTAGCATATTCTGTTTGACATCTTGTATATTGAAATTAAAAAAAAAAAAACTGAGGTGTGTGTATCATGTAAATATGCACATCCTTTACCTTCTTGGAGACAGCACAGTGTCTCTGCTGAGTTTACCAAGAGAAGAGATACTATGAGAAAAGTCAGAACATACTAGTTTACACTTCATACATTTTTATGATTTAAATATCTTCATTTGCAGCCCATTGTCATCTTGGAAAACGTGTATGTTGACAGTAATATAATGTATATGAGCACGTATGGTCAGATTTCTGTTTTGCAATTTCTACATAAAAACATTTCAAGATGAATAAAATAATTCACATTTTCTGAAATATATTTTAAAAACTTCATAGCTGCCTTGAATATTCTGACATGCTTATATAGCTCAGTGGCAAGAAAGGTGCAAAAGATCATTTCTAAACATGGTAATCCTAAATTAATCTTAAAAAACCATAAGCACAGAGGCTCAGATTCTTAATATTAGCCAAGTCACACCCTTGTCTTCAATAAGGCCATAATTGTAGCCTAGTTTAAGACTTGGCAAATTGACTGAAGATCAAGTTTTGGGGTACATATTGGTTACTGAAGGCAAAGATGAAAATGAAGTGGGTGGTTCAAGGAATATGATCCTGGTTGAGAAAAGAGAGGAAAGGAGTGGGGAATAGAAATTGCCCCACTGCTACTTGATTTTTATGCCTTGTATCTGGCAATGATATATAGTGAAAAATAAAATAAATTGACTTATCTATGTTTGTAAAGGGTGCATAACCTTCAGCAAGCCAAACTTCTGTGAGGTAAACAGCCTGTAATGACTGGGAAACATGTATGTAAAACAGAAAAGAAATGGTTATGGGTTTTTTCTGTTTTAAATAAGAACTCCAGCTCTGAAGTTACCACATCTGTCACAATAATTAACTAGGATTTGAAATTGAAACTTCAGTCTTTTAATTCAAAACAAATTGAGTTGATGTTTCAAAGTTAATTTCCTGGACTTTATTAGCTTGCTGATAAATCCATAGAATTTTGTCCTGCTATATATCAATATTGACCTCAAGATTTACTTAAAAAGGTTTTGAGACATAGATCTTCAAAGAAACCAACTAATCCGGGATCAATGGGTGACACAGAAACTTGAAATATGGAGAAAACATACCACAAACCTCTCAAATTTTTTTGCTTCTCATCTGTCTGTTTTCAGAAGGAGGCCACTTGAGTCCCAGCAAAATATAGTTTAGTTTTGAACAATCCTCCCAAAACATCAGATTTTAATTATGACACCACACGCTTAATGCTACAACACAGATAGAAAACTAGAGAGAGACACCATCATATCCTGCTTTTAATTTTCCAGATTAACTATCAATCAATCAATCAATCAATCAAGTTCTTGACATTTTTTCAATGAGCAGTCAAGAACCGGGGCACAAACTCCTAGACTAAGCAATTCCTGAACTGGCTGTCAGCTCATACATGCTCAATATACTAGTCAGGGTAATGCTAAGCAATGCAAATCTGAATTTGAACTGGAGACTGAGGAAATTTTCTAAGCAGATGGAAATCTGATGTTCATGTTGTATTGGCTAAATGAGTTTAAATCCCACAGGTGTTGATGGAAACTGATATTTTCAGAACAAGCTGCAGAAATAAAATAATGTAAAATTTAATCTGCAGGGTAAGTTTGTATTTTGTGGAGATTTCTGAGAGATGATACTTCAGTATTTTGAGTTCATGAGTTTGTTTCTTTTCCTCCCCAAAGGTATTTCTGTTCCTAAGTGATAAATTAAGCTACCTTTTAAATCGGGTCTTAACAGTGAAATGTTAAGAGGAGAAACTGCTGTGCTCCTTTAGACCAGGATTTATTAGACTGTTATTTGTATTTGCATATAGATAATAATGGCTACACAGCTGTTATCATGACCCTTGCTTTTCTACTCCTGAGTTCCTACTCAGTCTGTTTTTTCCAGTTTAAACCCACTAATTTATAAAAAGTCCATGGACATAGCTGAAGATTTCACATAGGAGTGCCTGTTAGGCATTATTGACACTAAAATGATTCTCACCCTCTGAGAGTTTGGCCTTTTGTGTCCAGTGAAGGTAATGCCATCTTTTCATATAGGAAGTAAAAACTGAAGTCTATTTTTTAGGGACTTATTAATTCTAAAACCCAGTGATATTTTCTCTTGGGATTGATACTGTTCTTTGAACAACCAGACCTGCATTAAAAAAGTGAATAATTATTTTTAGGGCTGTAAGTTTAGTTTTGCAAGCATTATTAAAATTAATTTCCTAGTTTTCAAATGTAAATGAAAGATACCAAAGAAATTATATTCAACTGTACTTTTTTAATCTATAAAACACAGAATATTCAGTGTATTTTTCCTTAAATAACACTTTCATAAGTCAGTGCATTCAATTTCATTCCCATTTCTTTACCTGAAGTTCCATGAAGTCATGTTTAGAAAGTATGCATAGCATATGAATGAAGCAAGCTGAGAGAGATAAACTTGCTCAGTCTAGAGAAGAGAAAACTGAGGGGTGACCGAGGAGCAGCCTGCAACTTTTTAAAGAGCGGTTACAAAAATGACAGGGGACTTCAACCTACAGGCTCCCACCAGAGACTTTCACTGTATTTCTGTGCAAGAAATGACCGTCTCTATAGCAGAGCTGCTAGTAGTGACTGTACTACACAGAACTGACTTCACCAGAAAACAGGAGGGGCTTGACATAGCAAACCAGGCTAAGAACCATGTGTCTGAGGAATACACACAGTTTTGTTCCTCCTGATTACACTACAGAGCTGTTAGCCTCTGGCCAATAAAGGAACTGAATGCCCTAAATTATGAATTACCCAGATAGATACAGAGAGATTAATGGAGCTAAGTAGAAACACATCAGCAGAGTAGAAAGTAGTTTAGACTTGAACTCAAGCATTGTTTTCTTATTTCAACAATCAACAATTTTGCTCTCATTACCTTAAAGCAAATTAATTCAAAATAGATAAAAAGTATAAGTATATATGTATTAGGTTTTATGTATTCTTTTAATTTATCAGTATAAACTTCAAGTTGCCTCTATGATTAGAGTGCCAAATAATAGATTTTTCTCCTTGTTTACTATGGTTTTATGTTCTTTTAGAAGTAAACTATCAAGTTTGGGAATTTTGATCGTTTATATAAGATGAAATTTGTACCAGAAAAAAACTATATGAAAATGAGGTATTTGTTTTCATTGTAAAATAGATGTGGTAAATTACTTTGGGGGGGCCCCTCTCTATTTAGTATTTGAAAGGGAGCCATTAAAACTGAGGTAAGCTGAGGTAAGCTGAGGTATTAGGTAGCTGAAGTTAGATTACATGAATTCAAGCTCCAGTCATAGAAAGATTTAAGATATATTTTGTGTAATTTTACACATCCAGAGCATGCTGACTGTAAATTCTGTAGTATTCTGTAGTATTCAGGAGGTGCTGGTTATGATGGAAAATATTGCAGGAGGACACTGTGTTATGGGCTGCATGTGTAAAGTGGGGCCTCCTTGGTGGTTATGTGTCAGTTTGCTCAGAGGTTAGAACAGAGATGGGATGTGCAAGTCAGCTTTGGCAGTGGATTTTGAGGAAATCATGAGACAAGAATTAGATCAGCGCTGAAAGATTTGCCTTTGTTCTATCTACCCAGAAGGAAATTAAATTTTGCAGTGTTTCACTTTATTATGTTAATTCCTTTGAGGGAAGAAATGAAAGCCTGCGTTCCTCCAATGTTGCATTATACAACTATAAACATGACTGAAATATTTCTAATGTGGTATGAAGGTGACATGCACTACAGAAGTCTGAGATAAGAAACTAGGAATGATGTAGTGTGTATGAATAAGTAGCATTGGAAGATCTCTTATGCATTCTTAGTGTTTTCAGAAATGCAGAAAATGATTCATTTTGGTTTGATGTGAGCTTTGCAACATTTTGTTATTACTACCATCCTTTGTGTTTAGAAAATACACCTTCTTGATTGGTTTCATAATTCATGAATGTATTTCATGCATTTCTTGTACACATAACTAGATTATATATTTTAATTGGTAAACGTAACTAAATAATTTATTTCAATCCTGAAAGTTTGATTGCCCAGGAATCCACGTTTGCTAATGGGCTAATAAAGTGTTCAGAATTCCCTGCCATCTCTGTGACCAATTACAGCTAATTAACACCACCCTAATTTCAGATCCAGAGTGTTCAATATTCAGAGTAAATTGATAGTGATTTAGCCAGTCACCTGAAGGCCAGACTAAATCAAACCTAATAAAACTCACTAAATCTATAAAACCCATGCCTATCCAAACCCAAGCCTATAATCTAAGTGAAATTAGCAGCCACACACAGCATGATGAACTTGCCATTTTGTGGTGGCTGCTTTCTTAAAAGAAAAAGGAGCAGATTCTTTGTGGTGGATAATTCCTTTTGCTTAGCCATGAAGAGGCTTTTTAGAGACCTGCAGTGAAGGCAGATCTCTATGGAGGCAATGCCTGTCAATGACAGAAGAGAAGTGGAAGTCAGCAAAATATAGCTATTATAATGATTTTTGTTTTTATTTTTTTAAGAGATAATAATTATTAGGAATGTATACATCCATTTTTCTCCTAGAGTGTCATCACTCTGTGGTCTTTCTGTTGGACTCGTAGTCACTGGAAACTTTCAAGAACTGCAAAAATAAGATGGTACTTATATTTACTATTGTATTTGTAATATATATCCAAAAACTGATATTACCTTTGCACTTATACAGGAAAAAGAATAAACTTCCGGCTTAGTTTAAAGCACCAGGGAACTTAATGGAACAAATCATTTTGTCTCTTGGTGCAAGAGGTGTTTCAAAGTCTCACCAATTTGAAATAATTGGTAAAAAAGGCATTTACCCTTACTGTGCTTATATTGGAATTTATCAAAACAGTGCTAAAATCTTTTGAAATACAATTTTTATTGTATTTAAAGTTGTCAATCCATAGCATGAATAAACAGTTTATCCATTGCAAAGTTCTTAATGAAATTTTTAATTGAATTATATGGTACTTCAACTAATGCCCTCAAACCTACAAAACAATTTGTTTTTCACTGTCTTCCATAATGATAAAACATAATGATAAAACCAATTAAAGGGATTTAAACCCTATTCTAGTTTAAAGAAGGGCTGCCCAGATGACATCTTATTTCCCATGTTTCACGCTGCAGTAAATCTTGCAGCTGAGTTATAAACCCCTAGAAAATTAAATTATACTGGAAGGAATGACAGTCTATGAAGTACTGCAGTGCTGCAAGTACTGTGTTCATCCCAAATGGTCTAGCATATATAAGATGATAAACTGTGATAGATCAAACTTTACGAGGTCACGAAATATGAAATTTCAGAAATTGTCTCAATGAAAGGGAAGGATCTGAGAAGAGAAAGGTCTTGTATGTTTAAATGCACATCATGGGATACAAAATGCAACCTATATTTATGGTCCATAATGGTATCTGTGAAATTTCTAATTTTAAACAAACAAAACCAGTAATTCATTTCAGTAACAATTGCAGTAGTGTAATTCTTTGGTTACTTGCTGTTGAAGAAATCTAAATAATTCAACTAAAATCCACTGTATGTAATATATTCTTTTTCAGCAATATGTTTGTAGTTTGTGAAAATACCTGTGCCTTATTTAGCCATGTTTTTTACACTGCTCTCTTATTTTATTATTTCACATCTACAGTGTATTCTTTTTTTGTAATGAACTCCAATTTCTGCTTCATAACAGCAGACCCGCAGAGATTAAATAACTCCTCACTTCACTTCTTAAATGCTTCGTTTAGTCAAGTGACAGCTGAGGATGTTCATTATCACTAACGGTGTTTCTTCCTTTTTTTCATTGGCTTTTCTGGGTTTCATCCTGTTGCCATCCGCTATAGCCACCTATTCACAACATTGTGATGATCCCTGTTTACCACCTGGTAAAGACTTTCTGCCTGCAGTGCTCTCAATATGCGTGTGTGCGTGCAGTCTGATAAACAGCAATAACAAAGTATGGGCACTAGCAGAGTGCCAGCATGTGGCAGCACTGCTTCTCCGCTAACCCCAAAGCTGGCTCGCTGGGGCTGCAAAGTTCTATGCAATAGCCTCCTCCCCATTTTCATACATGCTTGAAATAGATCTGTCAGCTAAGAGGTGCCCTCAGTCAGAAGACTCCCAGGAAATGGTGACAAGTGGAGAGGTACTCAACTTACCCTCCTAACTGCCCTTTAAAAATGCCATTGTACAATTTTTAACAGCAATGCTTTTTAAATCTAAAGCTAAGAGAATTAATTTAATCTAAATCTTAGAGAATTGAATACTTACAGTGATGAAAAATAAATATTCAAATTACTTTAGACAAAATGTCTGCCTGTTTCAGAAAACACAACCTAATTAGGGTCTGATCCATCAAACCAAAAGTCTTTGAGCTGATTTCAAATCAAGCCATATACAACAATGTGTGACTATATCAAAAGTACCTGGTATTAACAGATAGTTGTGACACTGTGAATTTCTTTCTAAAGTTTGGCAACTAGATTCTAGTTATAACTACTTTGTTCTCATTTGGCTGATATTAGAAAGAGACAGAGAAGATTTACACTACAAACTGCAGTCTTCATATTTAAAATTTAAGTACCTATATAATGGAAATTACTGGGTAATATTGAGTCTGAGGGGGGTTTGGTATAGTTTTTATACTTACAATTCAATATAATTAATTTATATTTTTATACTTACAATTGAATGATATCCACTAGAGTTTGTCTTGCAGATTAGTGTTGTAAGCATTCTGGATGTTAGTATATGAAATAGGTAGATAATAGTTAGAGGACAACGATGTTGATAAACTGCAATATTAATAGTGGAAGACTTTATGTATCTATTGAGTTTTATATGTTATTACTCTTCAGAAGACCACAGAGTAGAAACAAGCTGCTACTACTAATAACAAATATTAAAAATATATAAACTTTCAAATTAAAATACAGGTCTCTCTATAACAGAATATTTTACTAAAATTGGATATGTTTTATTATCGCAAACTAGTGTTAGGCTTTTGTATTTTATTAAACATGACAGAAATTCTCTGTCTTCATCAGCTGTACTATGTCAATATCAATGTATTAGATTACATCTCATAGATCGGTCTTTACACCAGATAATTACCATAATTTATAATTTAATTGCATTCAATTCACTGGAGTCAAAATATGTAAGTGATGAAAATCCAACAATGGTTAAGTAATTCACTGTAATTCCTTATACCCCCCCTCCCCCAAACTTTTAAAATAGGTTGAACTCTGAGTATGCATTTAACTATTTGACAAGCAAAACAGATTGATAGGAGACTACATTCCTGGCAGAGTTATTAAGACAGGAATAATGACTAAAGTGATTTGCACGGGTAAATCAGTTAGTCACTTTTTGTTGTGCAGTTCACAGGAATAAATGACGCAAACCATGAAACACAACCAAATTTGCTTGAGGCTCTACCATGTAATTAATCAGTTCCTATTTCCAAAAGCCACTGATAAAGGACCCATTATCAGTCCTGATGAAAAGAAGGTTTCTTCTGTTCACAAAATACCACAATTTTACTGAAGTTGAAGTGACTTTGTCAATTTACGAAAATTATCTTATGTCTCAAGAATGTACCTAATGCTGATTGAAGGACTTTTGAAATCTGTCATTGGTTGATTTCATAAAGCTGTGTTAAGTGCGAGTTGTTAATTACTATAAAAGGGGTGAATTCTATTTTCAAATAAATTGGAGTTAAAATTATGATCCAAGGAGAGTTCAGAACTGAAGAAATTAGTTGGTTAGAATTCTTGTTGTCACATTTTGAATAAGAATTATTGTTTCTGAACCAATAATGCTGGAGAACTACAAAGAATTGTAGCAGTTTAATTTTGATATAATGATCATGAAAGCCAGTTTCAAAATACATAGGGAGTTTTCATAAGTATTTAATACCTACAAAACATCTGAAAGCATTTCTTAAAGAAGTTTTAACCAATTTGCATATGTTTAGTTAAGAAAATTCAAACAAGCTTCAGAATTTTCTCATGGATATCTATAACAGGTAACAAACATTCCCAACAAAATTCAATTGAGTTTTCCTACAACCAAGTTTTCTGAAAGGTAGTATACAAAGTAAGTCACTCAATTTGGTGGGGATTCTTTCTCTGTAGCTTTAACTCTTCCAAATTTCGGCATTTGCCAAAAAGCCTTTGAAAAAAAAAATTGGGGTGGAAAAAAAAAAGGCAAAACTTACTTATTCTCATAGCAGTGAAAGTTCCAGCAAAGTAGTGCTGAAGTTTTACTGAACTTTTTACTGAGAAACATCTCTTATACTGTACCAAGTAATAAAAGAACATAACAAAACAAAATGTTATAGTAATTCATTGTTGGTGGTACCAGTGTTGGTTTGGAATACAAATGATTTATCAAGGTGAATAGTCATATCACCTCGATATGACTATTCTTGAATGCAAAGATACAAATTTAAGTGCTTAGACAAAGTGTACAGCAAAAAGAAGGATTTAAATATGAAACAGCACCAATAATAGGATCTATGTCACATACCTCAGTCGCAGGAAAATGAACTGTCATATCTGTGCTTATTTTTCAGATTTCCTTTCCTTCCTAGTCAATGGAAAGGAATAGACATCTTTGGAAATTCATATAACCCTAAAAAATATGCCAGAGTAAAGCAAGAGACTGGCCTTCTGAAGGTCAGAGTATGTCTTTCTGCACTGGTTTTTAAGGGAGTCTAGAAACCACTAGGGAAACACCTGTCTGTAAGGTACATTTGGCAGATACGATAATCTGAATTTAAGGTGCGATTAAATGAAATTACATAGTGACAAAAAAATTCTTCAATATTAATTGCATGTTTCATCTCTGAATTTAACCTGCTGTGTAATCATCTGCTTCCTTCCCCTCCTTCCTCCTTCGACAAACATTTAGTATTTTTCTACTACATTATCTAAGAGGAACTGGCTCACTCCTTATTTACAAGATCAGCAAAAGGTAGAACTTCACAGCCTGTACCTATCTGAGAAATACTCTGTGTTCATAAATGCTGTTTACAGTTTAAATTCAAGATCCTGCCCCTTCTACTCCCAGCAAAATAGATTATATGAGATAAAATATACAATAAATATACTGTACATTGTCTACCATATATAAAGTATTGATCAGAGTTTATAATTATGTTAGGAACAAATTATATGTTACATGCTATGTAACATATTCTCACAAGAGAAGTATACTGTTAACTTAGTTTTACAATAAATCGTGTTGTGAGGTCTGCCAAGAAACAAAAAGTCAGACAGAAGACAGTTAATACAGTCTGAATGTGTTTAATCCAAGGATATTCTAAGGAAATTTTTCCATACTGTACCCTTGCTGGACATTTGTAAATTAAAAAAATCTAAATTACATCCAAATATCAAGCTCAAACTTTGTTCACTCTTAAAGCAAGTGTATGCAAATCTTCTGAAAATAGTTATCTTTCTTTGCATGTGTGTGAAGTGACATCTTTCTCTCTACTTGTTACCCCTTGAATTGCTTTATTTCCCTTGTTTCTTGTGTGTTTTGTTCTACTAGGAAAAGAACCTGCTATTGTCAAAGTTGTGTGGAGAGCTAAAAGCATGGATTTGACCAGTAATAATTTTCACTTCAGCATTACCTGGTGTGATGTTCTTAAGCATTTTAGGACACGTTACTGTTGCCACTAATTTTTAAAAATTTAGGCAATACAACAGAAGTCAAGCAGATCTATGCACAAGGAGACAACTTTCCAGGCCTGTGCATTAAATTGCAAGTGGATCTTACAGTACCTGTTTGTATGAAAAATTTAATTTTGCAAATACCACTGAAGTGTTCTCTACCCAGCCCCCAGTTTCCTAAACTTCCTATGTTAAACAGGATTTGCAACTTGGGCCTGTTAGTGTAGGCGTAGCTGGAGAATTTTGCCTCTGGACACTTCCAATTTCTAATCCCTTTTCATAGTTTGCTATGAAGATGTCATGAATTAAAAACCAAGATATGACGTTGAGGGCTCTGATTCACCAGCAAGGATGGCTTGCCTTGGGGTGGTTGGAATAATTTCCTCTGCTCTTGATCTTCCTCTTCTCTGAGCATTTCCTTTGCCTGCCCAGGGGGGACAGCTCTGCTACCTGTGAAGAGGTTTTTGAACTGCTAGTTGATAGACCAGTATATTAAAATAAATTGTCACCAATTCTAAACTAGTTTACAGCTGTATTCCCTGCAGCTGTAAAAGCCTGCAGTTGTAAAAGTAACTGAGCCATCCCTAAGCAACCAGTGGGTATAGGGTAGGTGGATAGCCAGAGTGGAAATCAAGGCAGCTGTCCGAAGTTAAACCATCCGTGCTTGTGATTCAAGCCCTTGGTTATGCTAAGATCCCTCTGTCAATGTCTATTCTATTAGTCCCCTTGGATGCCTTAGCACCTCTAGATTAGAATAAAGTGCAAACGACATCAGGGGTCTGGTTTCATATTTACTTTTAATAGCCTAAATATAAGTATTCATTCTGCCTGTAAACAATTGAGAAAAGTATTTCTGGCAAATGAGTTGAAAAAATGAAATTTCTACATCTCAGTGCATGAGGCCAATGAAAATAAAATGCCTTATGAGAAGCAAAGTACACATGCCCTGTTATACTACTCAATCATTCTGAATAGAATAGTGCAAACAATAGTAGATTAAATTAAAAGATCACACATATTTGTTTGTAATTATGTAATGTCATCGTAGCACTTGATTAATTTATTTGATACGCCTGATTGTTTAGTAGCATATATCTATATCATATAATCTTCAAGAAAATATTAATCAAAATATTTCTTTGGTCTACACCATTACCAAACAGATGAAAATAATAGAAATCAGCCTGGTCGTTTGTGTTTCAGATCAACTAATTAGAAGTAAAAGGAATTATTTAGTGATACATTTGTATTTCAAATAAAGTTACTTGTATATTTCATTATAGCACTTTTAGAAAATAACTGTTCATACTGCTGCCATCAAAGAAGTTGCTTCAAGCCTGCACTTTGCCTGTCTTTGTAACTTGCAAGTCCATGTAAGAATACTTCTGATTACTGCTAAGATTTGGCTTGTGAGTCAGAACACTGCAACCAGAAGTAGTACAGGAGATACTTGTATTTAATTTCCTACTAAAACATTTGCATATGGAAAGATGGTGGTAAACAGAGATACAGTTGCCATCTTGCTGCTGAGCATGCATTTCTATTGAAATGCCTAGAAACAAGATGAGGTGAATGATTCAAATCACATTTGTGATTTTTGTGATTGCCTATATTTGTGGGAAACCTTCACACAGATAGGGCAATCATTCAGTCTGCCTTTTCAAGCACAGTGAACAGTAACATAAACTGAGTGAGAGTTGTCCCTTTTCCTAAGCATTGTTTGGTATAGATTTCAAGAAAATAAAAGTTTGCTGGACAGAAAGGTCAGAAGATATACTCTGTCAGAGACTGGAAAGTTCCTCTGGAACATGGCAGGGAGAAGTCTGATAAAATCACAATTGGAAAAGCCTTCAAGGGAATGCTGGTATTACGCACTGATAGTTGCTCTCCTTGGGTGTGGATACAGTAGGGAACAGGGGCCTTACTTCCATTGGAGGTCCCATGAAGGTGGAGGACCTAAAACCTCACAGCTTCCTTGTTTGCCATCTTACTTTCCTGCAGGAGCAGTAGGACCAGACCTGGTTAAATACGCAGATGTGCACAAGTGTGCATGAAAGAAACTCTAGAAGAGTTGTAAGAAAGAGAAGAACCAAATGTGCAGTAGTACGTGTTTGGAAGTAGCTGGCTCTGTGTCACAATTGGATTTGTTTTCCCCTTTATTCTGGACTCAGGTTTATTTTAGCCTGATTATACACAGCTTTCTTCTTCCCATCCTTTACATGTACTCCATGGCAAAGATACGACCTGTCTGTGTGGTTAGCCAGGTCATTATGGTTAGCAATTTCATCAGCCAGGACTTGTGTAAAGGAGAAGGCTCAAGGGGACATGTGAAATGAGGAGTGGGACACAGACTGCAGTGAATCATAAACAGTCCTCAAAAGGCAGATGGCCTGAGCCAGAGGAAAAAACTGGGCTGAAAGGAAGAGATTATCTAAATGGATGAATAAGAGGTAGAATCAAATCTATATTTATACTTTGTCCAACCAAGCCTCAGAAGAAGAGCCAGAACTTTGAGTGCAGTGTCAGCTCAAATTATCCACTGGGTCCCTAATCACTCTGCAAACAACAAATATAGTAGGATACAGTTTATAGCAGTCCGGGACAAGAAGGAGAGCTGTCCTCAAATAATAAAGATTAACATTCACAATCTTTGTTTCTGTTAAAGGAGTTAGTATAAGTAGTCCTGTATAAAATGAAGATGAACTTTAATCACTGAAGGAGTTGGTTTTGTTTTGTTTTTTTTTTTTTTCAAATGGCTTTTGTTTTAAACTCTGCACTCAGGAAGATCTGTTCACAAGCTCAGCACAGAACCACTGAGAATCATTCATGAGACATTGGAAGAATCCACTGATTGGCTTTATGGCTTTTTTTCTTTACTGTCTGACATCGTATGGAGTGATGATGATGACAGTGATGAAGGTATTTGTAATGTAAAGACTTCTGTAACTGCTCTAACTGCTGTTTTACATGCATTATGTTGGCTTACTCAGCTTTTAACCTCACAGACAAAAAGGTCAAACAAAATGAAAAGTGAACATTGTTGCTAATAAAGCATCTACTGGCTATTCCAATCAGTAAATTGGTCTCTTTGTTAGCTTTCATCTCATGTTTAATGTACCATTACAGGAAAGCTGTCAGAATTAAATATTACCATTAGTACATCTTGAAGTAAAGAGCACTAATTTATACATACTTCAAAGCCACAACCAAAATATGCATCAGGATATTGCTTCAGAGAATGGCAATAGCTACTTTCTTTTGATCGTCAAGAATTTAAAGAATCCCGATAAATATACAAGATAGACCAAGATAGACCAAGAAACTTACAACTTTTTAATTTGTTATACTTATGACAGAAGAATATATTGAATAAAAAAAAAAAAAGAAAAAAAGAAAGAAAAAAATAGCATTTTGGCTGAAGTGACCAGATTTTTGATGGCATATTGCAAATAATTCAGTTTACTAGAAGCTATGTTTGTGCATTATAGTAACATTCTTCATCTGACGTCACCTGATAAATGAATGTAAATTGCCAGCCTTTCAGATTTGGAAATAACTAGCCCTCTGTTATAAAAAAAGTAGCTCCCTGGTATAAGCAGAGCAGTAATGGGTCATCAAGTCACATCGTATTGGTCATTTTGGCAAGCAATGAGCGTAGGAGAGACATCTTCATTTCACGGTAGTTTATTTTGTATTCTATTTGGCTATACTAGAATATAATTAAAAAGCACATGTACTGAATGTGACTTTTGCCAGTTTGTTCATAAGCTTCAGATATTATCAAATTTCTACCTTTTAAATACGTGCATGAGCTTTTTATATTAGCACCATATATGAATACTAATAGATAGGCTGCTACATGTAAGTCTACGAACTAGGCATCCTATTCTGAGATATGATTTGCAGCTAGCAGAAAGCCAGTGTCTCATACAGTTGAGAAACAAAAAAGGTGAAATATGGAGAGCTTGCTAAAATTTGAACAGTGTTCATTTTTATCATTTCATAGCTCCCAAAGAACCAGCGAACTTTCAAATACTCCAGTGGATAAGTGTTAATGCAAGTAGGAAAGGTCATAAAATACCTAACATACAAAAATTCAAGATATGAATGCTCACTGAGTGTTTGGAAACCTCAGTCCTACCAGCCTTTGGCCCAAGTAGAATTTCATCAGTACCTGCAAGGAGTGTGAAAAGACAGCAGGCAACTTACTGCGTTATATTGTAAAAAGCAAGTTCATGTGAACTCCCTGCCCGCTGTTCACTGGAGTCAGTGCAGCTGAGGCTGCACACTTGCCACAGTCATTCAGGCTAACTCTTTTAAATTTCATGTCCTACATGGAGGTGAAATAACACACTGCAGCAATCAAGTGCTCATATTTCCCCTGAAATTGATTTTTTGCCTTGGATTTCACTGGAAGAGTTGCTAGATTTGCAACCTTGCTAACCTGCATCTACATTTTACCATTTGGAGCTAAAATGGAAACACTGATTGGACCTTTCTTTAAACAGGGAAACATGAATAAAATCAAGCAAATTGTAAACTGTAGTCACAAGTTAACATTCAGAAGCACAAACACAGATTTTGATGTTTCCTTAGTTACTACTGCACACTGAATTTATCTACCCTAAACCCAAGAAAACCTCTATGGTGAGATACATTATGAAAAATCCAAAATCTCAGAATAGAGTGCTTGTCATTTATCATACAAAGAATAGTTCGTTCTTTTTTTTTTTTACTAAAATGAGCCAACATGAAAAAAAAAGTGATTTTTTTTTTTTTAATGATGATGATATCTGTTCTCTGACATTTGTTCTTTTCTCTTGGCTTAGGTGAAGTGAAACCTTCCCTGACAAAAGGTTGGTCACTTGTTTTACTCTAGAGGGCAAACATTTTGCAACCATTATAAGAATTAACTAATACATTTGTGATATAGATTCTGTCATTAGTTACATATCAGTCTACTAACCTTGTAAGTTTTCAAAAACTCATTAAATAAGAAACTCTAGTAATAATACTTGCTGTACTGTTTTCTGCTCTTGAGAATTCTTGACTGTTTCATTATTATCCAGAAAATCTGAAAAATGTTCATTAAAAAAATAGAATTACAGAATATTTTCTATACCCTTGCCCTGCATGTGGGATTCTTATTAATGCTGATATGAGTTAGGTGTATGTCTGGATTGAAATAATGTTTAGAAATAATAATATAGAAAGGATATTTGGTGAGAAATAAAGGTGAGGTGTTGTAAAAGCATTTTACCTTGTGCCAACACAGAAACCTAAAATAAGAGCTAAAAGAACTACTGAATCTGTTGAAAAAATTACTTAGTTATTATTGAATTTTTAAAGCAGTCAAGTAGAACAAGTAGGATTTACAATATAAATCTTTTCAGACATTAGAATTGTTATGTTAAAACATAAAACTTAACCCCAAATTCTATTAAGTCAAAATGAAAATGTATTAAAAAGCTTGAGATACTGGTGATAGGATGCAAAGCTTTCCTAAACTAGTGTATGTGTCTTTCTCCAAATTGAGCAAAGCTTGTTAATAGCAAGATGTGTAACCAGCTCTATGTGACATATCCATCAAATTCTCGATAGGTAAATGCCTGTATTGAAGAATCTATCACCCCAGCTAGTGCTGAGATTACAATCTAGTTTTCTCTGAAGTTAATTGGAACTGGATCAGGCTGCTATTTAATGAAACATTTTGTCAGTCTCAATAAAGAATCCAAAGAATTAATGGGCTTGAAGACCAAGGCCATTCATCTATCTATGGATGATCCTTCATGTTAGGACTGAAGACAATTTATAGAGAGTGTAGGAGAACATTCCATCTCTTTATTCCACCAATAAGAATCACAAAAGGTTCAGCATTGCTCTGTCTCTTCTCCCAAAGAGAGAAACACATTGTTAATATTACAGTGAGTGTAAAGAGTCTAAAGATGTAGCGCATTGTTGGCAGGGATGCTGGGTACATGGGCAGAAGGTGTCTATTCACCATGGGCCACTGGAGCTGACCAGGCTGGGAGTACTGTGGGATACTTCACTGCTTGGAAGGCTTAATCCATACAAATATTCTGGACAGCACCATGTTCAGCATTGCAATGCCCGCTTCTTTGGAAATCAGTGACATACCTTACACTTTGCATTGGGACACTAGGCAATAGAATAGAATTCAGCCGGAAACTGCTTAAATTAGTCAGTTGGAAGAGATAAAGTGAATGTTCAGGCCTAAAAGTCCTCCATCCAAGAAGCTGAGTACCTAATTGCCAGATTGAAATGTTTTCCTGAGTATTCGAAGTTTTCAAACCTGCTCTGGAGATAAATGCATGAGAAAGTCTTCTATCTTTGGTGTGAATAAAACGGAAAGGAGCTGGTAATTCCTTTGGAGTTACTATCTTATGGGATAACTCAGCCACATGGATGTGAAAAGGCTCAAATTCAAACATACTTCATCTTCAGGGGCAGTAAAATAGATTTTGAGTGGGTTTCTCTACTTCCTGGACTTGCACTCAAGATTTTTCCCTTTATCTTTCAGGGGACAAGGAGGCCTATCCTTGCCTCTCTGCGAAAAGCTGTTTCTTGATTAGGGCTGATGAATAAAGGGGTCTAAGACCCTTTCTGGGCATAGCCATAAGCTTTCACATACCAACATCCTCAAATAACTTGTTATCATCTCCAGACAACTGGAGGTCTCCATTTCATCCTAGCAGCTAAGATTTGTCTTTGATTATATGTGATTTTGTCACCTCTTTTTTCTGGGCTACAGAAATACAACATATGTGGCCTGAAGCCACCTGTCCCTTAGACATGACAGTGCAGATATTGTGCATATCTGCTGAGTGACAGGCAGCTCTGAACTCCTCAGAGCCATTACTGTCTCTCTTTGCAGGCTTCCCTTAAAATTGTGTTAACAACAAGGAGCTGAATTTCCTGGGTCTAAGTCTATACAGAAGTTTTCTGAGAGCTCTGTGATAAAGTCTACTCAACAGCTTTTCTGCTTAGGCACAGTGAAGCTCATGGGGTGCAGAAGGCAGTCCTGGGAGGTGAGGGCTAGGACAATCTCGTGCAAGTAGGACATGCTTGTGGTATTTGAATATCCTAAACAAAAAGATTACCCAGACTGGCAGAACACTACTGTTCTCTCCAGAAGATGAACAGTTTATCGTTTGCGCTTTTTTACAGAAATCATCTCTCAAATTTCACTCTGGAAATGTGCATTATAGTTGTTGTGCCTGATTTTTAAGTATTTGTATTGGATTAAATCCACAGTTATTGTGGTACTCATGAATAGGATGAAAGTTTTTGGAAAATCTCCATAGTTAGTTTTGGTGTAGGGACAAGCCTTCACTCTTTTGCTTTGCTGACTAGGAGATATTATGAATGCTAAAATATTAGCACAAAATTTACTTTACAATGGAATATAGTAACTGAAAAATTAAGAAGACACAATACAATTATGTATTGGAAAAAATTCAAGGGGAGTAGTAAGGACACTGTAGGGATGAAGGAAGAAAAGTGTAATGATAATTACGAACCCAGGGAAAGCAAAGATCACCTTCCTAGGGATGTAAATTGAAAGCAAAGATAATAAAAGTACAAGTAATGACAATAGGCTTGCACATGCACCAGAACTAATATCAGTTTCAGAATCCTTTCACAAGGATGAAAATACCTCTTGAGTGCCTTTTTTATTGCAATTATTTTTGCTAGTCCAAGTCTTATCACTAATATTTATCTTTAATAATTGGAAAAGACCGAACATTCAATATTGTCTGGGGAAAAAAAGAAAAAGTATTCAACAGTGGAGGTAGTAAAAGAATATCCGGTAGAGGACTTTACAGTCTTTAACAATGGGCATTCTCAACATGCTAAAACTGCAGAGCATTTTCACAAAAGATATTGAGAAGCCTAATAACTGTTTCTTGCAGGCTTAATATGCTGTTGGCTTTATTTCTTTCTAGAACAATTTTTATGACTGATAGTCTAGTTAATTTTTTCAGGGTTAGTTTTACGTTTAGAGACAAATTCAATTATTTGACAGCTGTATGTTTTCTTATATCTTGGTCCTTTTTACTAGAAATTATTGTTATACAAAAAAGACAAATATTATTTTTGATGGACATTACTGATATCAGTTGCAAGTTTCCAAAAGAGTTGAGAAACCTGGTGCACAAAATTAGAAATAATGATCTGTAAAATCTAAGCAAGTGCAGACACTTCAGCATTGTCATCCATGGCTAATAATGTAATTATTAAACTATTCTGGAACTTTGCTCCAGTTTGCATATGGGTATCTGACAGTTTAAAATCTAAACATGGATTTCTTATAGCTTATCTCAGAAAAATATCTAGAAAAATTCACACTGCTAGCTAAAATGGTAACTATATTTCTGGGCAG
>WTXV02009169.1:0-17210 GCA_009823435.2 Nymphicus hollandicus
CTTCCCTGGGCAACACATTCCAATGCTTCACCACCCTCACAGTAAAGAACTTCCTCCTTATATCCAATCTAAACTTCTCCTGTTTAAGTTTAAACCCGTTACCCCTTCTCCTATCACTACAGTCCCTAATGAAGAGTCCCTCCCTCCTTTGATTTAGGGAAAAGGATGCTAACACACCCAAGAGCTCGAGCTTCAAAAGGACAGCAGAGTCAACTGCAAAATGTAGCTTATGACTGCCTTTCTGAGCAGACCTCCCTCTCTCCTGCTGGTTGGGAAGCCCAGCCGGGTGTGCTCTCAGTGGAAATGCTGACATACCTGAGCATCTGTCACTGGATTTCAAGTGTGCCATTTCCTTTGCTCCCAGAACAATGAGGAAAGTGAGAGGAAATCCGAACAAACGCTCTGCATGATAGGGAAAGGAGAGGAAGCCTGGAGCAATTCACTGGGCAGCAGTGGAAATGAAACTGCTGCGTCCCACTGTGCTCAGGAGAAATTATTTTAAAATAATAAATAAAAAAGAAAGAAACACCCAGTGTAGATGACCATATGTTTAAAAAAATTACAGCAGTCTGAGTTATGAGCTTGCTGTATATCATTAATGCTAAAGGTTAAGCCTGGCCAGGACCGAGACATGAACCCTTGTAAGGGTCACTGGGATGTCTCAGGAAATGGAATCGGGGATGTAACGGGAAGTCACTGCTTGTGATTCTTTGTTGAGCTCATTGCCCATATCAAATGGTAGGTGCTGTTTTGGTGGGGAGCAGGGTGGAACAATTCTATTCTGGTGAAATTCCAGTTTGGGTAATTCCCTTTTGTCAGTAGATATATTTGAATAAAAGTTCCCTTTTGTCCTGAACTGCTTGGCTTTTGACCAAATATGTTCCTAGCCCTCCTGCATGCTACAAGCTCAGTTTTCCCTAGGGGGAACAGGGTGGGAGCATCCACAGCAGGTGAATTTTAGTGCAGGTATAATGCAAACTATTTCATAAGGGATGCCTAATAAGACAAGATGGACAGTGTATATAGTAGGTCGCAGTAAACAGTAAATGGTGCTGTCTACCCACTGGGATGCTCAGAGAGAGGCTATTGGTGTATCCTGACTCCCTGACTGTACTTGAGCTCATTTGTCGTAGACACCTTTTATTGTGCTTTCAAAACATACTATGTGACTTTGTGTTAAATTCATGTTTGCACTTCTGCTTCACCATTGAATCATTCCTCCCTGCAGCAGCTTCAGAAAAAAGGGAGTAAAAATGGCACCAGGAGACCAGGCTTCATAACTGCCAGCCCCACCTAAACATCAGATCACACATGTACCCTTCTCCCTCCACTGCCTAGGTACCAAAGGAAGTGTTCCACCAGCACACCTACTACTCTAAAGGGCAAATGACGTAACTACTAGTAAAAAAGCTGCTTATCAAAGACACTTCCCCCAGATGTTGATTGTGACTCTAAAGGAGTCACAATTTTGGAACTAATCTGATACTAATACTGGGGTAGGTGCACCCTGTCCCAGCTCAGGTCACTTGCTTCTGGTGCTTTCTCAGTACCAGCTGTGGCATTCATCTAACCTAGCAGTGTGCTGTTTCAGGGAGCAAAGTATTAAGAAATTAATCTTACCCCCCAAAATCGTAGATTTCTGGCAGCACAGCTCCCAGAGCTATCTTCCCAGGGTATCACATGAGATCCAGTGCTGACTGTATGGGAGGAGGCAGTATGGCATACCTGGAGCTGGGTGAGGAAGATCCAAACATCTCCTGCTCTGCCTGCTAGCTGCCAGATCAACTGTAGCTGGGGTGTGAGGGCATAGACATAGATTCACAGAACTGCCTGACTTAGAAGGTGTCCAAGAACACTGGATGGGTTTTGGTGCAGTCACACAGCTCCCCTGTCCTGTGTAGATCTTCCAGCCTGGGGATACCACTCTCTGCCTGAGCCTCCCTTTGCATTCCTCTCAAACAAATCCAGAGAGGGGAGTGGCTGACACCTGGCCAGGGGAGTGTTGCACCTTAGGCTCAATTACACTCACACAACAGCACTGCACAACAGCCCAAATCCAGACTTTGAGTGAAGGGGTAGCCTAGGGAAAAACAGAAGTAGGACTTTTTGCTTCTGTGTGGGTGAGATTGGAAGCAAAGTATCTTATTTGTCCCCACCTGCTGAAACAGAGGTTGTGATTGCAGTGCAGGACTGTGTTGAGCAGGACAAACCAGCCCTAATGAAGCTCAAAGCTATCAAATTCAGATCCTTCTGCCTGCCAGAGTTTTCTTTTCAGAAATGTTGCTGTTCCTATGCCATTCCCTGTGTGTGGATGTGTGGACAAAGCTGCATTTCCAGAAAACTGGGGAGGAGGTAGGAAAAGAATATATTACATAATTTTGTCTGTGATGATGAAACCAGTCATCTCGTAAGCATTGTAAAGTCTTTGTACTTTGTACACTGTAAAGTCTTTGTACTTTGTACATTGTAAAGTCAACTGATCTGGTGGAGTTAGCTGGTGATACGCTGGAGCACTAAGAAAAATGTCACATCATGTCTGCCTTTGCATAGGGTGCAGTTCACACTTATTTGCCCACACATATGCACATCAATGTTCGCATGTCAGACACCAACATCCACAGTGTACATGGGTTAATGTGCACACCAGGATATGCACTCACACAGACAAAACCACGTACACTCATACACCAATGCCAGCTGTGTGGCATGGAGCTGGAGACCACACTTTTCATTCTAGCCTTCTGAACACGTCCAGCTGGTCATATCGATTCCTGGCTCCAGTGCTGGAGCATGAAATTGAGCAGGGTAAGCCAGAGGGCAGGAATGTGGTCATGTGCAGGTGAGCAGAGAAACACTGACACAAAAGTGCTTCATGTTAATTTAATCGAACCAACAGTGTAGTTGTTCATTTTTGGCAGACACAGGCATTACAAGCATCTGAGTCACACTCTAAGGAACCAAGGCTTTTGTTCTTCTTATGTAAAAAAACCAAATATTGATGTCATGAAAGGAAGAGACAAAAAGGACAAGGATTCAAGCTTTGTGAGATGGAGTGTTGCCCTTCCCCAGAGTTTGCTCAGTGTTACAGAATTACACTGTGGGTTTTTCTAATCATTTTGATACATGCCTCTGCAGGGAAGTTTCACTTATCCACTGAGACTCCTTGTGAGGGTGGAATTATCCCTGCATTAACTCCTCTAGTTGTCTCAAGCTTGTTTCTGGGGTCTCTTCCTTGTACCTCTTCCAGGTACTGATGTGATCCCCATCATCACAGTACTTGAGCACTTTTCAGTGTTTGTCCCAGAAACATCCTTGTGAGGTAGGGAAGTACTACTATTCCAATTTTTAGACAGAGAACTGAGGCACTGAAGGGGTCAAAAATCATGAAGGACATATTTAACAGAACAGTCACTTGAAGGAGGGTCCCAGCTCTTCCTCCTGCTTCATAAGTGTTCTGCCACTGAATCATCCTATTCCTCTGCACCCCTCTTGAGTATTAGTACCAATATATATTTTGCTAACATGAAGCTTTCCCTGGGACAAGGGAAGTCTTTCCCTGCTATTGGTATATGTAGCTCTCCATGAATGCTGCCTCCTCCCTCAGACAAACCGCTGTGGGTCTCACAGGCTGCTTGACTGCACAGACAGCGGCACCTCCACCTCTCAGTCGTGCTTCCATCACAGCTGGACTCCAGCTCAGACCAGTAGCACCAACCTACATTTCCCTCCCTGCTGCAAGAGATATAACTGCTTTCTTCCGCCAGTGCCCTGAGGCAGGCTCTGGTCCCAGGATCACTGACCTGTCCTTTTCCTGTTTTGATTTATAAGATCTGTCATCACTGTTTGACTGTGTTTCACCTATGTTATAGTTACCAGCATTTCAGCCATGCTTTTCTTTTCTACAGGGACTTGCCCTCCCTCACAGCCAAAGAACAGGTAACTTGCTCTCACATGCCACAGACTTGCTTTGCCCCTAAGAACAGCGGCTTTCCTTTGGAGCGGAGACCTCCTTTTTAAAAGAAAAAAATAAATTTTGATAACATAGCTTAATTTAAATCTTGTCCCCAAAAGAAAACTTGACTTTAAGAAAGGAGATTAGGATTTCAGATATATTGCATTTCTTTATTTTGTTTTCCTTTTAGATTTTTTAGCAATGCTGAAAGACTAAGGTGGCTAACGATATAGTTCAACCAACATAACTTCAGGCATCACTAATGGAGCTGTCTGGAATTCTAAAATACTATTGTTGTAAATAAGGAGGAACAGGCCATTTTAAGGAACAATTTGGATGACCATATGTACAAATCTAATTTAGGATGAGATGAGTCATGCCTTAGAAGAGCTCATCTCCTTTTATTCACTTTAAAGGCATTCTGAGATACCTTATTTAGAATCGGAGTATTATAGAACATCTGGAATTGGAAGGCACCTATGAGGCTCACCAAGTCCAAGTCCTGACACCACACAGGACAATGTAAAAGTTAAATCATATAGCTAAGAGCATTGTCCAAATGCTTCTTAAGCAGTGACAGTCTTGGAGCCATGACTACTTTCCTGTGGAGCTTGTTCCAACGCTTGACCAACCCCCTCAATGAAGAACTTTTTCCTAATACCTAATCTGAACTTCCAATGATTCTGCTGTAAGCCATTCCCTTGTATCCTGTCATCAGACACCAGAGAGGAGATCAGCACCTCTTTCTCTGCTCAGCCTCATGAGCAGCAATGTGGTCCCTAAAATTGAGCCCTGGCAAACATCACTAGTGACTGGCTGCTAACCAGGTGTTACCCTTTTCCTAGCTGGCTTAGGACCTGTATCAGAAAGTTATATTCAACATGCTTCTGGAATTTCCTGGACATGTTTGTGTCTGCTGTGTGATGGGAGTTTTTAGCCTCCCCAGTCTTGGGGTCATGCACAGTTTTCCTTACTTCAATTTCTATCAGTCAGCTAAGTAAATAATTAAAAAGCTGAATAGTACTAATCTCATGACAGATATCTATAGGACCTCAACTGAAATGCATTACCAATTAGAAAATAAACAGTATTCAATCTCTTACCCTGATAATAATTTCCTGTAATAATCACACAGAAGTAAGGGGTTTTCTGTGAAGATGATAACTCCATCAGTAGGGAAGCTGGGTAGGAAAGGAAGGTAAAGGAAAGCTTTGTTATTAGTTTTGTGACCTAATTTTCCATCCACACAAAATTAAGGCCTCCTGGATCCCAAATTTAGAGAAAGATGTCAAGTGACTGGGGGCAGAGAAAAAAGTGGGTATTTTCTGTTTGATTAAACATCCTGGCATCCTGGGCTGTATCAGAAATAGCGTAACCAACAGGGCCAGGGAAGTGATCACATCCCCCTGTACCAGGCACTTCAGAGGCTGCACCTCAAAATACTGTGTTCAGTTCTGGGCCCTTCACTACAAGAAAGACATTGAGGTGTGGGTCCAGAGAAGGGCAACAAAGCTGGTGAAGGGTCTGGAGCCCAAGTCTGATGAGGAACGACTGAGGGACCTGGGTTGTTTAGTCTGGAGAAGGGAAGGATCAGGGGGGACCTTATCACTCTCTACAACTACCTGAAAGGAGGCAGTGGTGAGGTGGGTGTCGATCTCTTCTCCCAAATAACAAGTGATAGGACAAGAGGTCATGGCCTCAAGCTGTGCCAGAGGAGGTTTAGATTGGATATTAGGAAAAATTTCTTCACAGAGAAGGGTGCTTAGGCATTGGAACAGGCTGCCCAGGGCAGTGGTGGAATCACTGTCCCTGGAAGTGTTCAAAAACCATGTAGATGAGGCCCTCAGTGATATGGTTTAGTGGTGGTCTTGGCAGTCCTGGGGTAAGAGTTGGACTTAATGATCTTAAAGGTCTTTTACAACCTGGTTGATTTTATGATTCTATGGTTTTAGTAAAGGCTACTGAAGACTGAAATAAGTGAGAAAGTCCTGCCCAGAGTTGTCTTCATAGTTAAGCACAAACAAAAGCAACATTGTGTGTTTGAAAGTAAGACGCATAAGTCATACTTAAAGGAATCTTGTGCACAAAATTTTTGTCTTGCTTAGGAGTCACTATTATAATGGTTATATTTTGCTGAATTCTCCAATACTGTTAGCTCTGCCTATGTCTTTTAAATCTCATCCTGGAAAGCCTAATGTAGTCATGCCCATAGCAGTTACTATAATAGATATGATAATTTTTATCCTTCTTATCTATCAAGTTAATTATCTGTATCAGTGATCTGATCATTTATGATCCACTGTGTAGAAGGAAATACTGAAATTGATATTTAAGAAAGAATTTTCTTTCTGGAAAAAAAAAAAAAAAGGAGAAAAGTTTGGAGTTGCATTAATTTTATTGCTCTTCACATGTTGGTATCCATAAATGTCATTGAGAACATTTATCTACCATTCTGTACATGTATTTCCAAATATGTATGTACTCTGAATTCATATGTTCAGACGTGAAAAAACAGAACGCCTTATGTGACAATTATAAAAGGCTTCAGATGCAAAGCATTAAGTAGCTAAATAATTGGACAGCTCATTTTTTGAGAGGAAGGAAACCTGTCATTAACATTAGACAGAATATGAAGTTTCAATACCTACTCTTTCCAAATAAAAGGGGAGAAGTTTTATAATAGTGGATGATTAGATCAGTGACAGACTGAAAAGTGACTAAAATAACTAGGCTATATGATACTGTCTAATCACAGTCTAAGTCACTGCCATTACTATCATCAAGGAGAAGCTTGCTATATATATACACACATGCCTATGTTTTCTGATAAACGTACCTATGTTACCTATATTGTACACGTACCTATGTTTTCTGATACAACAGTAACATCATACAAGGACAATGGGACAGATTTTTATGGTAGTTAGCTAACCCGCCTTCCACTGAATACAATGACAAAAAAATCTTTAACAAAACTGTGTTATGCACTATGCTAATAAATCTGTAAAATACAAAGCATATTTTTTGTAATTAAGACTTTTTAAGATCCATTAGATAATGCTTACCTTAATAATCTATCAAGGAAAGGTGGTAATTTATATAAATCTTGAAAACATGAGAGGATTTGAAAAGGAAGAAAATAAGCCCTAGTTCATCTCTGGGCTCATCAGTCAGCTCATTTGTGCATCTCCTGGATCATGCTGAAATTTAATGTACTTTTAGTTTAAACAGCATCTATTCATCACAAGAATATATTACAAAGCATGAAATTACTCTTTTCTGTTTGCTCTTCAGTGCCAGCTGCAAGCTCAGTTCATACCAGAAGCAGGTTAAATACAGAAACCAAACCAGTACTGCTAAATACAAATCCATATATTGCCAGAACTTTTTCTTTCTAATGTTTAAAGTTCACTGAGAAAAGCTTTGGATTTTTGAGCATGTGCTTAGCAAAGTAGTCTTTTTAATAACATTCAATTCTTAACAGCATGTGGGGAGGATCTTAGCTGAGAGAAGTTCCTGCCTGTCTTTAACAAGGGTTAAAACACTTATTAGCAGTTTCACTAACAAAAGAAAACCAAACCAAAACAAAACAAAGGATATTTTGCATAGCAATTGACTCTTGCCTTGACATTAGTACACTCCTGCATGATTCACCCTGCAGGAAAAACAGTAAATACAGCCTGCTCATGCTGTGCCTGTACTTTTGGTTACTTTTATTGTTGTATCAAGAAAGGACAAAACGTTATCAAGTGCTGCTCAAGTACAGCTAAAAAGAAAATGAAGTCAAACTGTTCACATAAAAACAATACAAGAAAACTCCCATGTTTATATCATCAAAATACGTCCAATATTCTTCATTCTGAGTTCACACTGAAGGCTCTATTTATACGAAATAAAACTCATATTAAAAATAGCATGCTTCCTTTAATATTTTATATATGAGGACAAGCTGTCTAGTGCTAGAAATATGTACTTATATGTCCCAGTGGATAAGAAAATATATAGGCACTCAAGGAGTCAAAAGGAAATTTAATTACAGAATTATCAAGATAACTGGAAATGAATATCTAAAAGGAGTGAGGTCATTATTTAGCTGTTCAAATCCTTTGATTACGCAAGTTTTATTCCCCTGAGAGAAAGAATTGTAAAAATAAACCTTCCAAACAAACGAGCAAACAAAAAAAAAAAACCCATTTGGTTTCTATTTCTTCTTAAAACAAAGGTTTAATTTGAAAACTGAAATTCTCTTCTAATGCTTTTTCCATTTGCTTATGATGGGAACAGTTTCGTACAAAATAATTTTTGTTCACAATGCCTAATACCTCAAAGACTATATTTTTCCTTGGAAAAATCTTAAAACCTGAAGTATTAAGACACACTTATGTTCAAATATACCAAGTATTACCACTAAACTTGACTGATGCCATTTTCATCTCAGAGTACAGTCATGTAAATGTTTTATCTGTTTTGCTTGCTTTCACTTCAACATTTTAATTAATTAGTTTCCTTTGAAGTTAATTTAACCTTTAATGTTCAGAACTCAATCATTTCACTAGTTTTGTTTTCTTGATTAGCTGCTTGTCATTTTAGGGAATGTTACAGACTTGGTAAAATAGCAAAACAGAACATGAAGAGGGACAATACTTTTTAGTTCATCTATCCCTAGAAAAATAAAAATTAGCTATTAAACAAACATCAAGAGTAAAGCAGGGGTATCAGAACTGTCATGTATGTTTATGTTAACACTCTCACAAGCACTCATTTTAGCTAGTGAAAAAAAAAAATCGGCAAGTCTCAAAAGTGTTCTCTTTTCACCCATGCTATGTAGTCACTTCAAGATCATTTTGTATAATTGTCTGCTGTTGTTTGGTAAGCAATTTGTGATATCAGTTTGGGATTGAATAATCTAGACTGATTGTTGTTAGTCACCCGGGTACTTACTATAGCATTACTGTAGCCACGTTCATTGTTACGTGTAAGAAAGTTCTAATGAGTTTCAAATTTCTGCTATTTCTTTTCTTAGAACTGTGTGTGTTACATATTCAATATCTTTCAATAATAATCTGTTGACTTCTGGACACCTAAGTAAACTATGTAATATTAACATAGTCTCAGATTTGCAAAAAAATTAAGTCAGGTAGCCATCTCCATAAATTGGATCCTCAGTGCTGAGCAAAACATTGACATACCCCATACACTTCAAAGGCATCTATGTTGAGGGTCACAAACTCAGTGTATTCAGTGCACCTGAAATACCATGTTTTGTGTGACTTTGAGTCCTTATCTGGCAGATAAAGCTAAACGATTCATGCAGCTGGAATTCAGAGTGCAAATTCTCTCACTTCTATTCAGCAATTTTTGGTATTGAAACACAGAAGAGGCAATCTACTTGCATGATAACTACAGTAGTTGCCCAAACAATGATGATGAGACCTGGGCTTTAAGTTCATCTCACTGAAAATTTAATTTTTATCTCTTACAGACCAGAAAAATACTCCAACTGTAAGCCTGTGGGTATCCTGGATGGGTTTATCATTTTCTTACAGCAGCTTGGCCAATGTATATTTAGGACTGTAAAATGTGTAGGTCAGAAAGAGAACACTGCTAGGCTTGATGAGCCAAAGGGAGCATAAAATAGAAATATGCAGCTGAAAATTTATTATTAGCCCATTTTTATAACAGTCCAAAGTTCCAAATTTTGGTGTTGGGTGGTTTGTGGATTTTTTTTTTTTTTTTTTTTAGAATAGCCTAATGAATAAGTTTAAATTGTTGCTTTTCTAATAGCTATCCATCTTCTTTGGTGTTGTGTTTCCCTTCTGATGTCCCTCCGGCTTCTAAGAGACTATTTCAAGCTGCCTCAGGAGAAAAAGGGATGGAGAGTTTCCAGTGAGTGACCTGCTGCTAAGAGCGTGACATTCAAGGTTAGGCAGTCCTTTGCTTCTCCCTCCTGAGACCTTGCACTTGTGCCAAAGCTGGGTGCCACAGGCAGCCAGTGAGCTACCAGGAGCAGCAGCAAGCAGAGCCAGGGCTGCAGTGCACATGGGAAAGCTGAGCCTATTGATTAGAATCTTTGCAAGCACCAGGGGATCTGCTATTCAGGTTTTTTTCTTCCAGGCTTTTTTTTTTTATTTCTTATCAAGCTGGATAAACACAGAAAAGGGAAACTAGAAATTGGGTGAACTGGGATTATAGTCATGGATCACAACTCTTAAAGGAATTCCTTTCCTTCTGGGTTAAAATAAGGCTTTTTCTTGCCTAGGAATATGTTATCTATTGACTCAATTTAAAATAAAGAAATAACAGAAGTTTCCTGGCATTTAAGGAAAAGCAGTTTCATATTTTAATCTTCAGAATTGAGCCTGAAATCCACTTTTTCAGAATAAACGTTTAAATTATTAGCATACCATTTGTGTTTTCAGATGTTGTAAACTCTACTAAATAATTTGGACAAGCTTGGTGTCTGGATCCCAAGAAGCCCTAAGCAGGGTGTATATTTTGATATTCAGTTCTTTAAAGACAGTGATGCTCAGAATCTGTATTGCAGAACATGAGACACAGTAGCTTTTTGGACAGTTATCTGAGTTTTCTGGGCCCTTAAGCAGATTTTATTTAGCTTTGATGGATTATACTTCTGAACATAGGCTATCAATCACATTTCGGACATTTAAATGATTCTTAGGAGTTGTTGTTTCTGATTATTATTCCTTAACCAGTCATATGTGTTTGGCAGCCATATTTAAAGAAATTACTGTGGAGTTTATTCTAAATTTTATATATTTATTTATAACTTTTAGAACTATTTTTTACAGTTGCTGGTTTTCAAATAATTCATTATTCTACTGTTTCAATCAGAGTTCACAAGATTAATATATATTTTTAAAGGAAAAGTGAGGCTACTGAAATATCCTCTCTAGCAAAGCAAACAGGCTCCTTTATTTCATGGTAGAAATTGAAATTGTATGAGCTTACGGATTATAAAACAAAATCTAGCTAATCTTAATAGTCTTTATTTTCCTAATGATTTGGGGAAGTGATAAATCTGCTCAATTACCTCATTCCACAGAAATACATAAACATGAAAATATACAGATCTTTTACACCTTAGTGGGTCACAGTCAGAAGTCCTGTGCACTGATTTTCACAGAGGAATTTTTAAGTGTCGTACATTATAAAACTGACACTATATTACCTTCTCCAAAATTTTAACTAGTTTAATTATTCATGCTGTTTTCAGAGAGCATCAATTCTAAGACTGTTTATTGTCTTAGGCTAGCTCAAACTGAAAAATGGGCCCAGCCTTGTATTTTTTCCTGTAGTCCAAAAGATAGAACATGCATATATATTTTCAGATACCTACCTCCTACTCAGAGTTTATCCTGGTTTTATGTGTAAGCGTTTAGAAGCCTGAATGTTCTAGATCTGAGACACAATGGCCAATGAATATTATTACAAGTTTTTATAGCAAGGTTTCCTACTTTTCATATGTGTAGTACCGGTGGATCTAGGACAATCCCAGGGTAATCTGTACCAAAGTCAAGAGTTGATTCTGCTGTCAGTTTAGGGAAGGCATGCAAGAATAGAGCTCCTGTGATTCAAAATATGCAGTCAGAATCAAATCCCAGCTTTAAGCTTTTATCAGTTCCTGCCCACAGGCAAAGCTGGGGGATAGCTTTTGGATCCTTTAGCACCTTGCTTGCCTGCAAAGAGATTCAGTAACTGACCCATCTCTTTTATGTGCTAGGCCTCTGCATAGGCACAATTTAAAACTGACTTCCATCTATTTCTTAAGAGGAAGAGAAAGGTTTCTCTAAAGCTACCACTGCAGATATTTCTTTGAGGCTTCAGCTGTGGAATCAGTGTGGCAGAAGTATACAAAAGACTGGAATAGGTTGCCAAGTGTTAGAGAGGTGGGACTGGGTAAGTGCAGAGATCCTACTTAATAAAGCAAAAATTATGGTGGATGTAGGAAAGTGAAGCTGTAACTTCTTGAGTTCTGGGGGCTGGTGGTTTCATTTTGGTGGTGATGTCGGTGTTGCATCAAGTCATTGGCATCTGGATTCCTTTGGAATATGCTGTTCATTTTCATGGTTTCATCATTCATAATGCATTATGCATTATGGTAGATATTATTTCTTTATTACCCCTAAAACCTGCCTTGGCCAGGTCCCAGTCTGCTTATCTTTAACTGACTGTGGGTTAGTTGTTCATAGCTGTGAGATCGCCAGGGCCACGCCCATGCTCCATCTTACACCTTCGTGTGCCTGTGCCCCTCTATACTATATCGTGTGTCTTCACTACTCAAGGCATCTGTTATCCTGTCTTTATGCTACCTCATTGTTCCAGAGTTGAGAGTTCCAGAGTTGTAAACATCTCATTCTACATCAAACAACTGCTTGCTAGTGAAATCTATATAAAACTATAATTGAACCACAAAGAGAGACAACAGGAAAACCAATAAGCCTCAGACACCTCGTCAGTTCGGGAAATTGCTGTCACAGCTAAACCAAGTAAAACAAACTGAAGGCACGTCAGGAAAAGCAAAGACTGAGCAAGCCTGACAAACCTCAGTCCTTAGGCCTTACAAATTCACTAGAAAGCTTATGGTCTGCCACTGACAAAAGCAGTACTGTATTACAGGCCTGTGTATGATCAATCATACCAGGATTTAGGCATAAAGATATTAAGCAAGCTATTCTTATGCTTTTCTTGCCCAAGAAATAATTTCTACTGCAAGTGTGGAGAGTAGAAGCAGAATAACTTTTATAGACTGTCAGTGCCTGGAACCCAGGCTAATAGGGACTATGTTAAGATTATAGAGGGGTAGAGGTAAAAGGGCTCTTGTTGTTGAAAGTAGGAGTGTCTCTCTTGTGGTAAGTACTGCTAAACAAAACAAAGTAAATATAAACCAAACAAAACCAAAGAAAATTCTTTAATTTCTGAAAAGAAGAGAGCAGGAGATGTTAAAAGCTGACACACATGATTATGTAGGATTTTTGTTTCTCATAATAAAAACAATGAGAATACACTGAAATATGATGCAGATTTGGGAAAGCATAGCCTGTCATCTCTTTCAGATGCATGTTCAAGTCTGGTATGCCTTTGTCTAATTTACATTACAAATTTGAAAGTCTTTCATACTACAGTGCCTCTCTTCAGTTCTGTGGAATAATACATTAATTTGTTGAAGCTCTGTTCATTCAAGATTAGAGTATGATAATGTTCCCAGATAGCGTGTTTCTTATAGCTGTACTGCTAAGTACTGAAAAGTCTTGAAACTACATAACTACACCTTGTAGAATCTGTTCTCAATTTAAGGACAGATTTGAGTCAGATGGCTTTAGATTAAATTCACTTTTATGCAGAGTACTAGTACTCCTTCAGCCCTCTCTTAGGCTGCCATTATTCAGTTGAGGAACTGTGTAAATTTATGCATTATATATTTTTAATAATGCAAGAATAAAGCCTGAGAACTGAACCACTCACTTAAAAGGTATACAAGTTAATTTCAGTTTCTTCCTCATAAGTTAAAAATAGTAGAACCCAATTTCCCTGAGAATTTCCTAATTCATCAGGGTATAGGCTTGTCCAGATGAAAGATGGTGAATCTTTTTTTTTTTTTTTTTTGACGAAATAAAAGATGCACACATGAAGTAATACTTTATAGTGCCACTCATCTGGGAACACGGAGTTCTGGCTCCTTACTGCTCACATTCTTGTGCAATATCTAAACTGCTCAATGCAATTATAAAACTAAAAGTACCAGTTTTGCTTAAAGATCATCCTTTCCAACCAAAAACCTTCTATGATTCTATGATCAAGATACCATACTTTCAGCAAGTTTATAGATAAAAAATTGTACTGAGTCTGGCTGGGAGGGGTTAATTTTCTTCATAGCAGCTCATACTGTGATATGTTTTACATTTGTGACTAAAACAGCGTTGATAACACACCAAAATTGTCTCAGTTGCTGAGCAGTGCTTGCACAGCATCAAAGCCTTCTTTGTTTCTCAATCTGCTCCCACAGCGAGAAGGCCGGGGGTGGACAAGAGAGTCTGGGAGCAGACACAGCCAGGACAGCTGTCATCAGCTGACCAAACGGATATCCCATACCATGTAACATCATGCTCAGCACTAAAACTGGAGAGTAGTTTTTCCAAAGTACCCATTCCCTAGAGGCTGGCTAGGCATTGGTCTGCTGGTGAGAGGTGGTGATTACTTTATTGCCTCTGCACCACTTGTGGGTTTTTTTTCTCCTCTCTCCTTCATTTGTTAAATTGTCTTTATCTCAACCCATGACTTCTATTTCCTTTTGCTCTTACAATTCTTTCCCCTACCCTTCTTGGGGCAGAGAGTGAGCAAGCAGCTGGTGGGTGCTTAGTTGCTAGCTGGTGTCAGTCCGCCACAAAAGGGAAAGTGAGATGCAGTGAAAGGAGGACACCCAAGAGGGGTTATTTAGAAAAGATGTTAGTTTTGTGTGCTTCTACTAAGATAAGAATTTGCATAAAATTACTAATTTGAAATAAGCTGTTGGGGTAATGGATCATACAGCACTGTAAAGTGATAAACATAAGTTACTTGTAACAAACTGATGAAAAATAAAAAAGTCCAAGATAGTAGGAACAGCAAGTGTGGAACTGAAAGAAGAGGAAGATGAATTCACATAGAATCTTGTTTTATTACAAACTTTCATTATAAAGAGATCTTTGTAATTTCATGCTGATGTAACATTCATGTAATTTCATTGAATCTCACTGAATTGGAATAAATTCACTGAAGTAATGCAAAATAAGTCCAATGCTTTCAAAGAACAGACAATTTAATACATTAAGGATGGAGAGAGGAGGAGGGAGGGGAGGAGAAGGGAGGGAAGAGGAACAGAAAATACCAGCTTTTCAGGTTTGATCTTTTTCAGCTATTTTCTATAGGAAAAAAACAGCCCAGCTGCAGCCCCCTAACTCTTGAGGGCAGCAAATTTCTTAATTCTCTGCAGTGCTGACACTAGCAATCTACAGTGGATAATATCTGCTACAAAGTATGTTCCAAGATTTATTCAGATGTTGAAGTCGCTTATAATTTCTGCCCTTAGAATACTTCCTCCCAGTTTCTCATATATATTAAATCATGAGAATGATGTCTCTCTTTCACGCATAGGCATTGTACTAAACACACTGGACCAATCCCATACTGAGTATCTAGGAACTATTTCAAGATTACTATTATCCGTACAAGCTGGAATCAATCATCTTATTTTCTATAATTATATAATTAAATCCGTCTTTATACTTTATAATAATTTTCTGGGGTAAAGATTATGACTCATTCTCTTATACACTTGATTGACAACCACTGAAATTGCTCCTCAATATAAAACTAGAAAACTAAAGGAATATTTTCTTCCTGAAATTTGACAATATCACAGGTAAACTTTTGCCCAGTTTCTGTAGTGGCAAAGATTGTGTCTAGCTTCAGAGGTCCTTTGGATCTATTTTTCACAACTGCTATTTTCTTGCGCATGTAGAAAATGAACAGAATATTGCAATCAACAATAAGGTCTGATTACATTAACTCAAATATGAATGCAACTTTATTTTTAATACAGATCTAACAGTGACTTTATCACAGTTCTCAGTTGCCCTGCTTACTTTCATTATGTAAGAAAAATATTGGCGTATTGATGTTTTATTTTACTGCCTCATTCTGTGGTTTTGAACAACTCATTAAGTAATTAACCTTTTCAAAACCCTGAGTCTTAACCTATCTCTGTTCACATTGTCTTTTGTGAATTAAGTCATCAAAGAGCTTTTAAAAATCCCAGTTTATGGGAATTTGCATCCAAGTAATTAATTCTACATAAAAGAAAGGAGGGTGTGTATCTTTGTAATCATTGTTCAATTCCTATTTCAAGGTACAAGCTTTGTCCAAGCACAGCTGCAAAGCTATTAATTAAAACTCCAAGTGTTCTTTAAGTAGTTTTAGTGTTTCTTTTTTGCCTAACATAAATATCAGAAAAAGTACACTACCTTTTTATACCTTATCTTAAATCTCTTTGAAGATTGAAAATGTTACTGCTGTGCAGATTTTTTTATCCACAATGTGATTTTTCACTTTTTACTTCTATGTTTGCTCTTTGGAAAACTTCATTCCATGTGTAAACTGTTCTATAAATATGCTTATTTTAATCAATGTAATCACATTATTGCATTAACTTTGATATGTTGTCACTTTAAAACTGTGATTCATGATAATGAACTGTAGACAAAATTTGTTTTATGATCTCTCTAAATAATATTTGAAGACAATTTTTCAGACTAAATTAAAAATATATTACACTGATAGATGAAGCAGTTTCTTTCTGGTTGTGTAGATCTACAAAATAATTTAAAACTGGCAGAAGTGGCATGCAGCTGCCATCAGAAAAATTGCTAAGATTTCGTAGGCATCTTCTGACATTAGCATTAACTTGTGAACCTTCTTAATAAACTCCCAAATGATGTTTCTTTGTATTTCGTAGCATTATAGAGCATTCATAATTGAGTCTGAGAAAACAATTCTCTCTAGATACAGTTTTGTAACTTTTTCACAAGTGACGTTGCGTTTAGTTTACTTTTAGTTAAAGATTTTGTTTTGATCTAAAACTATATTTTGCTTAGTTGTCTTTTGAGGTTAAAATATCTATCAGACAGAATTTTAGTTTACCTGATTTTTCACTTTCTTTTAATTAATTTTCACTAACACTACTTTTTAATCATGCATGTTTTCACATTTTTATGTATATGTCTATATTACATATATATACAGTTTTCTGTGTGGTTAAATATGGTGCTAAAGCTACTGATTTGCCACTTGAGAGTACTGAAGGTAACTCTTTAGTGGAGAATTGTAGAAGGATAACACTTGAAATTCCCCATATAGTTGTGTTGTGTGTGCTAAAGATTTCCTCAGGCCTTTTCAACCCCTGTATAAAAGATAATCAGCCAAGATGATTCATCTCTTCAACAACCAATACCTAATGCATACAACCATCTGTGACAAAGGTCCATTAACTGAGTTCACTCATTTGGAAATCAAAATTCTTTGACATAGCCAGGAGATGTTTCCAAAATTTCCCAAGTATGACAAGGTACAGAAAGCCCTCAAAAGGGGATTTTTTTCTTTTTTCTTTTTTTTTTTTTTTTTTTTTTCCCCCTCTTTAGTTAAGAATGGAAAATCCTATTGTGAAAGATTTTTATGTATTTTAATGATGGGGAGAATATTTGCC
>WTXV02009171.1:0-11451 GCA_009823435.2 Nymphicus hollandicus
GAGAATATCGCGTAAAAAGAAAAATTTACCTCAGCAACACCTCTTAAATCCATTTCTATGTTAGGGCTAAATCTGCCCGTCTCAGGGCGGAGAGACGTGGGTTTCGGTGCCACCCTCCGGGTCACCGCCAGCCCTCTCTGCCCTGCTCATTCCTGTGTTCCACCTCCTGCTTTGCACCCGACAGGAGTTAAGTTGTTTAAAATGGCTGTATGTGTCAAGCACATGAGTGTTATTGGGTAGAGGTTCAGTGGGGTGCAGAAGGTACTCAGTGGTACTGTGTGGGGAGGAAACCACTACTGCAGCAGTGGCTGCCCTCAGGTAGTGTTTTCATGTCTCAAACTTGCAGTTTCTGATGGCATGCTTTTTATTTAGGTACTTTTAGGGGGAATAGGATATCCGTATGAAAATGTCAATAGCTTCTAACAGCTTTTGGAACAAAAGAATGGCTGGAAAATGTCAGTGCTATTTAGTTGTATTAATCTTGGAATTTATGTAAGTTTGGTAATAGTTTGAAAGTAAAATCAGGTGCTGTTGAAGTATACAGTAATATGAAAACCAGACTAGATGCAAAGAATCAAACAATACTTCTTTGTGTGTGGAAAAGCCCAAATACAGATTGGTATTCCTTCATTCTTGAGAACAGGCTTGAGTTATTTAATGTCTCCAAACAGTGTTTAGAGCTATCACAAGACATTTAGAGAAGCTATTGATACTTAATATCACTTTAAATGAGTGTTCTCCATCTCAAGATGTCTGGTGACTGCAGTTGCGACAACAAGGATCCCTCATATCTCAAGGTGTCTTAAGTTTTGTTCAACAAACCAAACTTCAGCTTCTCACAGAATCAACCTGTTAGGGATTAAATTTTCCATGTTGGTGAGCAAAAAGTAGTTGCATGTCCACAGCTGATATGATTCCACCCACAGCATACAGTAACTATGTTTTCCTGAAGTCAGACAGCCTTAGATATGTGAATGGTTGTAATAGGGTTGGAAAACAGTTTGTAGAATTAGTCAGCTTTGCAATTTCTTGTGTAAAAAATGTGCTGGAATGCAGCATTTATATGTAGTGTACTAAAAAGCTCAACTTTTTTCTTTTCCAGGGTGATGTAGAGATCTGTTTGGTCGATGATAGTTGCAAAAGTCCCATTGAAAGATTTTGGAATGGAAGCACTATGGTTTATGTTTTGCAGAAAGCAGTAAGTGTATGTGCTAGTTGTTGATTAATCCACACTTTTGAATTCCCATCAAGTATTTTCACACACCTTCCATTTTTTGACATATCTGTATATTTCTCTTAAAAGAGACCCAATGAAGAAAATGACTCAATGGAAGAATCAAAAACAGATGCCTTTGAGCTTTTGCCAAAGGAGAATTCAGGACCAGTGCCTCTTTCTGTCAGAAGAGCAAAGTAAGTGTCATCTGGTGTCATTTTTTTTGTCTCTCTTCCCAATATTCAGAACCTGTATTTTTAATCCCCCCAAGTTAAATTACTCATTAGTTGAGTGAGGAGATATGACCGTTTTTCATCTTGTAGAATGGTCTCTCCTGGCTAATAGTATTCCCACAATGTAGCTGAAGTCCAGGTACTGGGAAAGCACTTGCGAGCTGTCCCGTGAGGTTAGTGGGACTGGCTGGGGGTAGGTGAGCAAAGAAAGCTGTAGCAAGAGGATTATGAGACTGCACTGTTTTTGCAGAATGATTTAATGTCTGCTAACAAAGCATGGTAGACACGAGTTCAGTTTTACATAGGGTTAGATTTAGCTGTGTTTGCTGGCATCTTATTTTTTTTCCCATTTGTATTTCCAGACAGTTGATTTCCTTGTTTACCATGGTTCAAAATCCAAACATGATCCACTTGAAGCTAGGTGAAGTGGTTGTGCTTCCTCCCCTCTGGATAAGGTGTGATGGTTCTGATCCTGAACATACCTATTGGCTTGGAGCTGAGCCTCTTAAAGCTGGAAACAAAATCACAGGGATCAATTTGTATATGGTTACATGTGATGGTAAGGTTCTAATGAGACAATGAAATATGGAAGGCTTAAAAACGTGGGAATATCGATGTAGCAATGCCAAATTTGTCCGTTGTGGGGTGTTGGCTTAGTACTACCTTGCTTTAAAAATCAGGGAGGGTGTGCGGGGGAAGGAGAAAAAAAGTTCTAAATTTGAATTGTGCCAAATGTTTGGGTTTTTTTTTATTTATTCTTTGTTTCCTCTCCTAGGTCCTACAGCTGATAAAACCTGTTTTGCAAACCTGGAAGAGCTCAAAAAGCAACATAAAATAATGCATCATTCATCTGTTGTAAGTTTTTATGGTCTGCCATGTCTCCATTCTAAGTTTTAAAACTCTGGTTTTGGATTTATGATGCTGGTTTTGGGAAGCTTTGTAGATTCTATTTAGAAACTCACCTTAGTCCATAGTAGAACTGTCTCTCCTGAAGTAACATTTGAGCTTCCTATGTTGTAATGAATTTGTCTGGTATTAGCCCTTTCTGTGTGTGAAATGCTTTTACATGCATATAAAACAACCTATGTTGTGTTTTTTTGATTTTTAAATGTATTCATCCTAGGTGACGACAAAAGGATTTGCTCAGTATGAACTTATCAGAGCTGCTGCAATAGAGGACACAGTTGTAGAATCTGAAAGCAATATCGGTGTTGATATTGCATGGAATACTGTGGATAAGATTCTGGAGACACCCCCACTAATTTTGGCTGCCACACTGGTAAGTCAAGAAGGAAGAAGCAAACAAACCCAAGCTCTTTACACTACTCATGACATAAGCCATGTAAAGGATGGAAAATAAGCTTAACTCTTGACATTTGTGTGACTATCTAAGCAACACAAGTGTTTAAAGTCTAAATTGCCAATTATGCTAAAATATATTTCACTAATGACAATTTTAGGACACTTGATTTCTAAAGCTTGACACTGACATAAGCTTCCTGGAACTTTCAGAATATTGCCCTGGAGCCCGGGGACCCCAGAAGTCCTGTGTATCAGCTATACAGAGAACTGCAGTTTCTCCTTGTAAGTATAAGTGAGAAGTTCCAGTTTTAGATTTACATGGAATGGTGATTTTATATGTTAATAACTTATTTAAAACTTCACCAGATGTTTCAAAGGTAACTATAAACTTTTATTTTAGAATAAACTTTGAGTTCAGTTTTGGGAGCCTTGAATACAAAGAGGACTCATGAACACCCAAGCCAGGAAATTCAAGAAGTTTCTAAGTTCATGGTTGGCTGTACGGAGAGAGATGTGTGATTCTGGGGGAAGTTAACTACTTTTTTGAAGTATGACATGTGCAGAACCTCACACAAGATTTGTGTTGTTTCAATGTTCATGCTGCCTTTAGGCTTTGGCTGAAGGTTTGAAGACTGGTGTGATCAAGCAACCTGAGCCATTAGAACCTGAATCTGCTGTTGAACTAGTCCAGGAATTTCTGGCTGGTAATTGCTTCTTGTTACATGGGGAGATGGGGAGGGAAGGATGGCACATTTCACGGAAATAAAAGGGAATTCCACATGAGCTTCTAAATGTGGCAAATGTCCCTTTGGTGGTGGAAAACTATTTTGATGACATCTTAAAGCATCCAAAATGACTGATTCCTTCTGAAAACTGTGGTGAACAGTGTGTATCCTGTCAGAAGTTTAAGATACTAGAAACCAAATCTAACAAGGGAATCAGATACAGGGATGCAAAAGCTTTTCAAATGCAACTGTAAAATTTTTGATATGTAGATTAAGCTTGGACAAAACATAAGCCAGACAAAACATAAACCAGACAAAAACTCTGACAAATCATGTAGGAGAAAGCCAGACACTTACTGGACCACCTGCTACCCCTTACTGCTTCCACACTGGCACTTCACAAGGTAATACTCAGATAATAGCACGTAGTAAAGGTATATGGGGAAAATGCAGAGCTTATAGTAAATGCTAAGAAATTTTATCTTCAGGCTATATCCTTGCCCAGCAAAACCAGTTTCTAAATGGATACATTTGGTCTGTTAGCCATCTGGTCAGGGGATTTGTTTGTGATGATGTCTCTGTGGGTTTATATGTTTGGTTTGATGATATCTTTTTATTTCATAGTGGTGAAATTTATTTTTCTTCTTTACTAGATTTAAAGAGGAAGCTGGATGGATATTGTGTGTCTGGAAGCAAGGGTGGAATGGAGGTAAAACTGATTGCCTACCAATTACCTTGTCAGCTTGTTACCCTTATAACAACTGTAGTTACTGCAAATTTCGACTTACATAATATCTTCTATACTGTATAGTATTTATGTTCTATCATTATTTTGCTTTTCTTGACTACTGTAATGCTTTTGGGCCAGTTTAGTGGTGTCAGTTGGGTGTCTGTCCTATTTATCTAGAGGTTTATGATATTCTAAAGCAATGGAGAAATTAAAATTCAGATTTCTTTTCCCTTTCAGTCTACAGGAAAAGGTTTGGGTTTTTTTCCCTATTGAGAGGGAACTTACGTTTCATTGATAAGCTAAAAATGTAATGTGTTTTGTATCAGCTAAACCAGAAATACTCAGGATGAGGATGACAGGAAGAGTTTTTTGTTCTGGGAACCTATTTATGTATTCATTTTGGTCTCCAAGGGCACTGCTGGATGTACATATAGTTATTTATTCATCTGAGTTCAGTGTAGCATAGGTTGTTCTGAGCTAGTGCTTGCTGGGCTCTATTCTTGCTATTTATCAATGCTCTGTGCATCCTGTCATTGTAAGGAGGAAAGAATCATCTTGAGAGAGAGGTTTTTATTAGACAGTTTGATTGAGCTTTACTTGGCTGTGGAAGAAGAAGGCTGTGTGCCTTTCTGATGGTAGGCTTCACTTCCTGGTCCCAAGGTAGCAATTATCCAATGTGATGATTCTGAATGGAATTAGTTTCAGTTTTGAGTAAAAATATGCTTCCAAACTACTATGCAGAGTAGTTCCTAAGTGGCAGTTTCCCTGGGAAAGGAGAAAAATTAGTGAGGCGCCTGATTTTGATCTCTGGAGAAAAGTTTAATTCTGAAGGCCTTTGAATCTAGGCATCCTGTCTTACTTAAGACAAACTAACTCTTTCAGAAAATCAAATGTGACACAGAGGCAGTGGACAGTTCAATAAAATCAATCTTCAGTGAGCGAGGAGACCTGGATTTTGCTGAACAATTATGGTGCAAAATGAAATGTAAGTGTATTGTGGGGTTTTGCCTCATCTGGTTTCCATTAATTCTTCTGTCTACTATTCTGTGTTGCTTTCTCAGTGAAATGAATATTAATTTATCTCAGTTTTAAGGACTAAGCTTTTCAGAAAATCATTGTTTTGTTTTTTCCTCAATGAGCTAATTTTTAGGTATGCGAGTTGATTTACTTGCTCTACCTTGTTATGTTGTAAGAAACATCTAGCAGCAGATATTATATTTCATTTTATTTGATTGTAAAAGGTACTAAGCAATTACTAATACTTATCTGCTCTAAAGCAGAAAGCTTTAGAAATTGTCTTTCTAGATCTGATGGACGTCTTTTAAGTTGATAAAGCTGCATGTAAATATCATCATTCTTGTAATACCACTCATAGTCCTTCAGTAAAATGTATTTTTATTTATTTATTACTATTTTTTCAGATCACTAATTAACTTTTGTTAAGCTGTTCCAGAGATTATAACAACTCCTTTCTGTTTGGGGGATTGACTTACACATCTTATAAATCCCATTCATTCCTATTTAGTGCAATAACTGCTCAGTTAAGTTTATAAAATGTGTTTATCTTCAATGTCTATAGAGAGAATGTAGCTAAAATGTGTTATATGACAATCTGCCTCTGCTGTGTGCTGTTCTCCAACAGTTATATGCAGTTCAGTGGTCTCTTTTGGTCATTGTTTCTTTAGAGTAACCCTTCTTAAAGCCATGATATGGATTGATAAAATATTGTACCTTTTTCTTTAAGGTGTCAGTTCCTATCAGGAGTTGATAGCGTGTTTCACACTGATCCTAGAATCCCTGGAACGTGGTGAGATACAGCCCTGGGTATGTATTTGTATTTCACAATAAGTTTGTACTCGTATTTTACAATAAATGTTAACATTTTAAGTTGTTTGAAGTACAACGTATTGCTTGTCACTTAACTGCCCCTCATTTGTGTTGTATGGTTTTCAAAAGACTTTGAGGTGTCACAGGTTGCCTCTGTGTCCATGATGGGGTACTTCTGACTGATGTTTATGATGTTTTGTACGCAGTTACATCACAAGAAAACCTTTCTAATTTTCAGATTAATCACGGGAGTAGCAGTTTGCTGAGCAAATTGATTCAACAGTCTTACCATGGAAAGATGGAGGCTGTTTCCCTCGCTGGCATCACTCCAATTGAAATGCTCTTGGAGATTGGTTTGGATAAGATGAAGAAGGATTATGTCAATTTTTTCATAGGTAAGCCGGGTAGCTGTTAACATGGTTAGAAATTCCAGAGGAGAGGTTTTCCATGCAGGAAATAATGATGGTTTGGGTAACCTTGATCTCACTTCTGCTCCCCTCTGCTGAAGGGCTGTTTCCAGCCTCCTTTAGTCATTGTACTTTTCAGTTGTATATAACTTCAAAATTAAAAAAAATTCAATTTGTTTCAAAATTACTATAATTTGTATGATTGCGTGCTGCTTTCTCTAATTGAAATCTGAGTATTTCAGTATTACAGTTTGGTTTGGGGCTGTCCTGGGCTCAGCTGTAACAGTTAGTTTTCTTCTTCCTAGCAGCTGGTGCAGTTGCTGAACCCAGGACAAGGGTGTTTTTCTGAATCTGTGGGAGGGGTTTGTGTTTTAACATTGTTGTTACTCACTTTCTTTTATCGCTTTACTTTTTCATTTCCTTTTTGTTTTGTCATCCTAGTTTTCATTCTTTGTTTCACTTGCTTTTGTATTTTCACTATTTGTAAACCTGTATGTCCCAAAGAGAGGGGTTGTCTTGAAATATGTGGCTTCTTCACTGTGCAGGCTTAGTTGTAAGTAAAAGAACACCACTACCATAGCACTTTACAGGTTTTTTTCCTTGTCTTTAATGAGTAATCATGTCAATAACTAATGTTGCAGTCCTGCTGACTCTACTTTTCTTAGGTAAAATTCCCTGTTTGATTACCTGAATGATATTTCTATTTCATCTGACAGTATGTAGTAAGTTTTAATTTTATTTTTTCTTTCCCCTGTTTATTTCACAGGCCAGGAACTTGCAACATTGACCTACTTGGTGAGATGCTTTATTTGTTAAGCTCTGAAAGCAGTGTAAAGTAGAGTACACTTAGCTGTTGGGGGGGTGCAGTCGTTCCTGTAAGCTGAGAAAATGAATTGCAGATCATGAGGATGGAACCAGTGTACTGCAGAAATGTCAATGTTGTTTCTTTATTCATGTATGATTTCCTAGGTATCTGATATGGGTTTCTGTCAGGTAGGACAGCGAACCTGTGCTCATACTTTGATAGCATGGAACACAGTTCTGAGTCTGCTGGGTTGTTCTTAAAATTTTGCCTTCTTAAAAGAAGCAGGAAAATTGTTTTAGTATCCTGAGGCTGTGTTGTGTGATTGTAGACATTGAGTGTCCAGTTAAGAGCAGAAGCTGTTTTGCTGTTCCAGGATTACTTCATTTCAACATCAGTAGATTTACAAGAACAAGTTCATCGTGTTCAAAAGCTTCACCATATGTTGGAAATAATGGTCAGCTGTGTGGTCCTACTTCAGTTCAAACACGAGAACCTCTTCCCTTTGACACAGTAATGATTTCATTTCATTTCTTGCTCTTTAAATGACAATAAGAAATAGATTCCTTTCAACAGCTGCAAAGACGCTCTCTTTAAAAAGAAGCCCTCCTTGATAATAATGAGACTGCAGAAGGAGCAGCTGGATCTTCCTGCTAAATCTTGCTTTGTGACTAAAATTGAAAATGAAAGGAAATGATAAAATCTGAGAGTATAGTTCATGTTACACAAGGCTTACGCAGTGTTGCACAAGCATTTCTCCAAAGAAAGTAACTAGTTGTTGTCTATTGTAGAATCTGCATGAAGTATTATAGGGAAAACCCTGTAGATGAGAAGCATGTGTTTCAACTGCCCATCAGCTCAGCTCTTATCAAGAAGTTCTATCAAGAGTAAGAGAACCTTCAATGTTTGCAGCATTAAAATTGAGATGTGACTGAATACCTGACTGAATTTGGACTTTTCTTGGCATTCTCTTAGCAATCACCCAGAAGTATGGAAGGTGGACATAAGTAGTGGGCATGGACCAAAGGAGGTTAAAACAACATGGCAAGTTAGTACTAATCCTCCAGTTGAACACATGACATCAAACAATACAGGTAAGGAGTGTTTGTGGCGAAATGAAGTACTAAAAGTAGACACTTGAATCAAATTTGGTTTTATACTGGGTTCAGTGGGTCTGAACTTTTATTTAAACTTTTCAGGAAAAGCAAAATGATGTTTTGTCTTTTATTGAAAGGGTGAAATGGTATTTATAGAATGTAAGAGCTTCAGAAAGTGGGGCCTTTTCTGCCTCTCACCTTTGCTGTGTTATGTTTTTAGAATTAAAATGACAGAAGCATGAGAATGGGGAAGAATTAAGCATGTAGACTGGTACAGAAATAATTTGCCTTTTGGGGTGAGGTTTGCTACAGGGTAATGCTTTGGTAAAGCTTTCCTGTCAGTTTTCATCAGCAAGTGCTTCTTTCAGTAAAAGCTTTGAAACCAGTTCCTGAAGATGCTGCATGACTCAATCTCTACAATTTCTCGTTCCAAGGACAGTGTCTAATCACATTTTTATTCTTTCATCTATGCAGGTCTCTTATCTGATTCCACAGTTAATGCAAGCACCGAAGAAAGAATGTATTTTATTACAGTGGTCAAGTGCAGTCAGGTGCATTTCAGATAAATGCATGTTTCTCTGCAGGCAGGCCCTTGAAAGGTACAGTAAAGGGGAAAGCTCAGTATTATCTGTGTCCCAACAGTATATTTAGAAACACTCTGTGATTTGAAGAACAATACATCTTACTGAGTTATTTGCTTTAGTGTGCTCCAAGTGTGACTGACGTACATGGCCATAATTCCTCTGTCTGCATCCACTTTGTTATAAATGTTGTGCAATAATGACTGTACAGTATAATTACTTTGAAAAATATAGTAGATACTTTTGTTCATATATTTACAAATGTTCAATAAAGTGTTGCACTTTGGGGGTTTAAATCTTATTTTTATTTAAGAATGCAGTCAGATACTGTTCAAAGGGTGAATTAAGCCAACGGAACAAGTAATACTGTCACGTTTTCCTGGTGTCAAGTGACATTTCATCCTCTAGGTATATCTGGAAAGCTGTTCTTCCAGGGCAGTGTGGACTTCTAACAGTTAGGTTTCCTTTGTCCCTGTATTTATACTTTGGAGTATTCTTGGATTTACTTCTCTCTCCTCTTCAGATTACTCTTTTTCCCTCTATACAAACTGAATTATTTTAACTTTTTTCTTGCATACTTTTGCATTTTTTCTTCAGTATAATTGGCTGGGCATAAGCATTTAAATAGGTTGGGATCACAGTTGCACACATTATGTTTATTAGATAGTTTATGTGATATTTTGGTAGTGTAACTTTAAGCAATTACATAGTGTAGCATATGCTGATTAAATAATGAGACAAATGTTTTGCGTAAAAGAAAGTTATTGATAAGTAAGAGTAAGGAAATCCCAATATTCATGATTCTTAAAAACTATAAATCTATAATTTCTGATTTCTCCTCAGTAAATCTTATTTCTTATCCCTTTCCTGATATTTTGTTCTGCAGTGGTAGAAAAGAGGCACCTGTGGTAAACTTTAACCAATATAATAGTCCAGTTGCACTTTATTCATTAGGTAAAATGAAGGGGTGTGCAAGAGTGCAACTTTAACTATGATTTCGAAGGTAGAATATTAGTAGGACAATACTGATGAGTATGCAGAGTGTGAAAACTGTAGGAAGAACAATCTCTGTCACCATTTCCATGTGAGCAATTAGGGAATCTAAAATTTGAATGAATAATATATTAAGACATTTAATCTACTGGAGTATACTAATTCTTAACTTAGAGTTAACAGATTAAGAAATTATTTTTTAACATTTATGGCTAAAATTACTTTGTTAAATGTTGACATTGACATAAACAGAAAACAAAGCAGAAAAATCCGTAAGTCTGCAAAAGCTGGAGCAAATCCATGACAGTTTTCCCTCTCTTTTTTTATTTCTAAGATAATTTCTGAAGCTATGGCAGTACTCAAAGGGCTGCAAATACTGTGCTTACCATGAGTTAGCTTCCGTGCATTAGCAGTATTCTACTATTCTTTTGATTTTTGTTCTCCCCATCCCAAGGGAAAGGTAGGAAAAAAGTTGTCAAACAGAAATCCTCAGGAAGTACTTCAGCCTTTTCATGATTTTTCTTTGAAAAATTAAATGGGTTTTATTTTGTAGTATTTCACTCCACAAATAAGCCTCAAAGAGTTCAGTAAGCAGTTAATTCACACAGAATGTTTAACTCAGCAGCTGAGGATAAGTAGGATACGTTTGGGATGACTGCTTTGGCCTTTCCTAGCATGTGGAATTTATCTCATCCTCCTTTTGAGACTTTATAATACTTATTTTGCCTTTCCTAAAAGTTTCAGAAACCCACTGTGGTAGACTAATTCTAGTTCAGGGGTTGTGAAAGGTCTTTAATTACACTGGGAAGGTCTTGAGTGAGATGCATTAGCACTGGGGAAACTGCAGGTGAAGTCTGCTGCATTAGGTATTCTTAAGCAGCTGCTGGAAGCTGTGGTGTTCTCAGCTTTGTTACCAGGAGTACGAAGGAGCAGAAATGTGACTTGATACTACCTTAGGCAAGTCCTGAGCCCATTTTTTATAGTTCCATTTTATGTAGTAATCAAATGTGGCAGGTTTCTGTAGTGTAGTGGTTATCACGTTCGCCTCACACGCGAAAGGTCCCCGGTTCGAAACCGGGCAGAAACAGCCCTCCAGTACTTTTATTTTCCCCATGCAACGCTTCAGTCTTGGGGAAGAGTGGCTGGAAAGCTGCTTGGCAGAAAGTGACCTGGGGGTGCTGATTGATGGAGCTGAATATGAGCCACCATATGCCCAGACAGCCAAGAAGGCCAACAGCACCTGGGCCTGTATCAGAAATAGTGTGGCAGCCAGCAGTAGGGAAGCAAGGGCAACAGAGCTGGTGAAAGGTCTGGAGCACAAGTCTGATGAAGGAATGGCTGAAGGAACTGGGGGGATTAGTCTGGAGAAGACTCAGGGTGGATCTTATCGCTGTCTACAACTACTTGAAAGGAGGATGTAGTGGGAGTCTGTCTTTTCTCCTAAGTAACAAGTGATAGGAAATGGCCTCAAGCTGCACCAGGGGAGGTTTAGACTGGATATTAGGAAGAATTTCTTTATCCAGGAGGGGGATCAGGTATTG
>WTXV02009171.1:11551-27829 GCA_009823435.2 Nymphicus hollandicus
GCCTCAAGCTGCACCAGGGGAGGTTTAGACTGGATATTAGGAAGAATTTCTTTATCCAGGAGGGGGATCAGGTATTGGAACAGGCTGCCCAATCGCCATACCTGGAAGTGTTCAAAAAACAAGTAGAGGGAGGCCCTTGGTGACATGGTTTAGTGGTGATCTTGACAGTCCTGGGGTAATGGTTGGGCTTGATGATCTTAAAGGCCTTTTCCAAACTGGTTGATTCTATGATTTAGAGATTTTTCTGTCTGCAAGGTTGTCTTGATTTGTCTGGGTTTGGTTTGTTTGAAAGAGCATTTAGCACTTTTAGTATCTTAAGGAGAATACTATCATCCCTAGCCTTAATTTTAAATAGTACTCCTTCATTTGTGTATTCCATTAACATCCAAAATTGATTCAGTTAGCTATGGTGGTTTTAGTGGGAGAGAGTTAAGACAGGCATTTTTGAGAGGCTTATTGTATTTGAAAGCTGTTGTGCTTTCAGGGAGAAAATATCTTTTAGGACCTGATAATAGAAGCATTCTATTACTCTACTGAGAAATATAAAATTAGAAAATCATATGATATGCTTTTCTAAAGCAAAACGGAAGGCACAATTACCTGTAGCGAGGCGCTGGTGTGTGGTGGAGCAAGAGTCAAGGGCTTCCCCAGACCAGTTGTCCACCTGAGAATGTTGACATGTAGCAGTTTGATTAGACTGTAATATTCTGTCTCATTCTGAGCAGCTTCTTCTCTGTCCCTGAGCATTTGCCTGCTACAACTGCCTTGAAACTATTTCATTCTGTCAACACATGTTTTTCTGAAGGTTTATGTTTATCTTTGTGATTTTTATTGCAATATATTTTTTATAGTTAATTGCTTAATAAAACTTTTAAAAGCACATGATATGGTCCATATTCTGATAGGGCAGCACATATGTAATTTTCTGCCTAGAAATATGATAGTAACATGATTTCAAACCTCAAAGCACATCAGTAAGTCCAATTAGAATTTGTGAAATGCTTTAGAAACAGTATTTGAGGTTGTTTCCACTTTGTCTCTGGAAGTCTGTGTATTTAACACATGCCAAATTTACAGAACCCAAGTGTTGTTTCATGCATCGTATTCATGCAAGTTGTTTCCCAAAATTCAATGTGATATTTGCCCATATATCAAAGAAAAAGAGAAGAGAGTAAAACTAACAGTTGACATCACCTCTCTTGGGTTTGGGAATCCATTTGCACTGATAATCTTTTTATAGTAGTCAGCGGATGCTTTTGGGTATCGTGGTTTGTTCTTGTTTTTGAAATCAATGTGATAAAATCCAAATCTCTCTGAGAAGCCTTTGTTCCATTCAAACTTATCCAGCAGTGACCAGGCAGTGTAACCTTTGACATTAACACCATCATTTAGAGCTGTAAACAGAATAGAAATGATTCTGTTAAATTTGTTGCCTGTATTTGTCATCCTTAAAATCTGGTTCTGTAGGTGGTTTGTGTTATACTGGAAAGAGATGGGGAGGAGGACAGGAAAATGGTAAACGTGAAGTAATTTAGATTCTTGAAAATGCTTCCTTTAGCTTTGAGGTACCAGAGCTCGTAGATGCAATTTCTCCTTTCTGAAAGTGGAAACTGATGATCTATTACAGTATTAAATCTCATGTAGGCTGTTATATTTATCAGCATCACTATGTTTGGCTGGGTTGTCATTTCTATGGAAATTTATTAGTCTACTTTGTCCACTTTGATCTGTGAATATTTATTTCTCTATGATATAAAAAATAATCAGAAGGTGAAAACACTCAAAAAGCTCATGCACTAAAAAGATGTTTTTAAAGTTACCTTTGAGTATTTCATTAATATATCCTTTCAGATACTCTATCCTCCATTCATCACACAGCTGAGTACACTGTACCTTTTCAGAAACTCCATTCTCTGTCACATAAATGAGAGGGTTCCCATACTGTGTCTGCAAACAAAGGTGGTTTTAGACTGGTTCATATAAACAAAATCATCTTATACAGAATGCAAGACTTAGAAAATTGCTTTTTATGCATTTTACTAGATTTTTCTTCCTAAAGGTAATAGTAAGTAAATGTGTAAGTAGGGATTTAAGTTAAGTGTGGTTCTATTTTAAAGTTACTCAATTCTGTAGTTTTCTGAACTGAAATCAAGATCGCAAAGAAACTTCCCAGTATAAGCAGACACATATGTAGGTGAAAAAGTTGAAAACTAAACCAGTGAAAGTGTAGTTTCTGCCTGTAACCAGGCATTTTGTTCATCTCCTTTTAAAGATTTACTCTATAATCACCTTAATGAAGTTGAGTAATCTTCTGAACCCCCAGGGCACAGAATATAACCATTTAGGTCCTGGAGCTGGCCATTTTGGGTCCACGAGTTCAGCCAGATCATAGTCAGTGTGGTAAGTGGGCACTTGTAGAAAAGGAAAGCTCTTCTGTAGAACATAACGAGTAGTAAAATGGCCTATTCCCAGGAAATCCAATGTGCCCTTAATGTAGGTTTTCTCTTCCACTGAGAAGGTTGGTAATCTTGAAGTCCCCAGGCCCTGCTGGGCACTCTTCTTACCTATCAAAGTAATTATAGGAAACATCTGAGAAGCACAGAGGTTTCATTTCTTTACCTCACCAACAATAAATGCCGTTTTCCTGAACTTGGTGCTAGTAGAGGGCAGTTTATTTTGATTGTTTTTTTAAGATGAAATAATCTTTCACACTTTTGGTTTGGAGAAGTAAGTTGGGTACCATACATGAAGAAAGTGAATTAAAGTGATTGGGTTTTTTTTCCAAGGAGCATTGATAAATGTCAACAGAATGCTTGGAAAGGAAACACGACAAGAACAAAGTGTTTTGCTGCTGGGTACATTGCCTATTTTCTTCATCCTGTGTAACAAAGATCGTGGAACCCTGCAGAAATGCAAGCTGTAGTGATGGAAAACTGCTGGTTCTTTGGTTTTAGGTTAAAGAAAGATATTTAACAACTCCCTATCTCAGTCAGGGCACTAAAATGGACTGTGACTTGAAAAGTGAAGTATTTGCTTCCTTCTAGTTTGGAGCACTGAGATAAGAAACTGCTGGGCTCAAGAGCAGCTCAACTTAGTTCTAGTATGCCCCCCAGAGTGCTGAGGAGCTGTGTTTGGCCTGTGGGCTGGTTGTTGTTTAGCCTTGCTTCTTCTGTGTCCTCATACTGGACTAAACTACACGTTGGTCCTTGTAATATGCTTTAAGTGTATAATTTCTTCATGTTATAGTTGGTTACTGGGACTTACCTACGTAATTCTTCATAACTTCTGGATAGTCTCCTTTGTAAATCGGATTTGCGAACCATCCCAAATGGAACTGTATATATCTTTCAGCAGCAACTCTGTCTGTTTGGCTGTGTGGATCAACAGGCTCACCCCAATCACTCGTTAGGGAAATTCCAACCATACCTTAAACCACAAAGCAACAATTCTGCAGTTTATGCGTAGTCTTTAATCCACTAATACAAATAGAGGCATAATCACAGAATGAATCCTTATTACCTTGCTGCTCGCTACGCCATGTGTCATTGTAGGAGTGCCATACCTTTGCATGAGCCTGGAAGTTAAAAAAGTAGATCATATGCACATTTTAACCTTATGCCATCGTCAGTATTGAAAGATCAAGAGCAGTTTTTGCACTGTGTGTTTATAATATCACATAATTTTTTATGTATATAGTGGAAGCTTTTATTTAATATAAAATGTCCAAAAAGCATTTGTACATGATTTCTTCCCTAAATTCCAGGAGGTCCCCATGAAGGTAATAATAATGCAATGTAGTATATGTCCAGTGTCCCATCTTTGGATGTCTTTGCCTAATTTATTCAGGCAAGTAAAGGTTCGTTTTTCAGGAGAGCTAACCTTACTCAAGTTATTTGCAGAATTCAAGTTCAATCCTGTTGGTCAGGATTTTTACTCCTTGATTCTAGAGTAACCTGGGTCTTTTGTTACTCAACCAGTTTGAAACATACTGTAAAAGAGATACTTAAATTATAAAGAAAACATAAGTCGTTGCAAGTGTCACACCAAGCTCCTAGTACATCATGCTACACCTCAATGCTGGTGGTTTAAATCAGGTGGGAATTTCAATGGACTAATTGGAAATTGCGGCATCTGTAAAGAAAGAGGCTACACACACACGCACATAGTGCTTCCACAACTAGTTCAAGTCCAGTTCTTCCTTATTTGCTATAGCATACAGATACGGGTCTGAGCTATGAAGCCAAACAGAACCACATCTATCACAGTGACCATCTTCAGTCACTATAAATTCCGTTCTATAAACAATCACTCCCCAGGCTGTTTCCCAGCCTGACGTTGCACCCATGCACACAAGTATTCCCTGGTTTGCTCAAGACCCAGGTGCACTATCAGCAGTTCTTCTTCCTTAATAATCCACATAGGGGAAACAGGATGGCTTATGGTTCCCACAAACGTGCCAGTTGGAAATTACATCAGTGCAAAAGTGTATTTCCATTTAAAAAGCAGAATCAGAAAACGCAGTCTGCTAAAACCTCTTAATTCACACATAATTTAAAGCATGGTTTTAATTTTACTTTAATTATATGGTGTGCCACTTTGTATGCGCCGCATCCACCGAGCTTCAGTCCTGGTGCGTGTTCTCCTGTGTCATAACCCTTTACAGCAACCGCCTGCAAATACATAGAGTATTTAGAGTGAGTTAGTCTCTGAACAGCAGAGCTAAAGATTTTGCTGTTGTGCTATGGACTCGGATCCTCTGCTCTCTTGTATGGTCTGTTTCTCTACCCTTTCCAGTCTCCTTTTTCCTTCACCTCCTCTCGACTCCCATGTACAACCCCATTGCTTGGTTGATAATATACTGTGGCTTATTGGAAACAAGGTGTTGGTGACTGGAATTTCATATCTTAAAACTCTGCCCTTGTGCAGAATCTGGCCACTGAGATTTTGGGGCAAAGTGTCTCCATTTCCCTTTCCTTCTCCCTCTCCCATTTTTAACCTACTTTCCTATAGTCTCATTTCCACAGAATTTTGGGAACAGGACTGTGTAATGGGAGTGATTGGAAGGAAAACATTGATAACTTACCCAAGGGTCACTAAAAGTAATCCAATGTTTCACACGATCACCAAACTTCTCAAAACACAGATTTGCATAATCATTGAAATAATTTATCATGCTTATATTTTGCCAGCCACCGTACTTTTCTTGGAGAGCCTTTGTAAATAAGAATGTCAAGAATCAATGATGCTATTTAGAGTTTCATCTGCCTGTTAGCAAAGACTTGTTTATATTTCAGTAGCTCAGAAGATTTTTTTGATCTTTAGTGTATATAAAATGCAGATTAATAGAAAATAATTCCAAGCAGACGTAAAAGCATGCAGCCATCTTTAGACATTTTTCTAACTTCATATAAATTTCCTATCAGAAGCATTTATATTAACATTTCACTAACTTAAATATTGTCTGACCTGTGGAAGATCCCAGTGGTAGAGGCTCACGATAGGGATAATGTTGTTTTCCAGAAGACTATTAATTGTATCATTGTAGAACTGTATTCCCTTCTCATTCACTTGCTCTGCTGATGAAACACACAGACAAGAAATTACCTGGATTAGTTTTCAACTAGCTAGAAGAATAGAAACCTAAACATTTTAATGGAGGCATTTTACATTACAGTGATGGGTGTGCTTTAACTGATGTGTAATGGTTAAATTCTGTTCTGCAGACAAAGAAACAGAAATCTGTTTAAAGGCAATGTTAAACAATTGTGGTATGTCTACTAATGCTGGTAAGAATGTGGTGAAAATGTTTTGCTTACTTTTAATTCCAGTAGGCATAATCCGAGGCCATGAGATAGAGAAGAGATAGTGATTCACTTTCAGCTCCTTTAGTAACTGAATGTCCTCCTGTGAAAAGAAAACCCAGTTAACATATCTCATGTCTGAGCAGAGTGACTTTGCAGTTACTCATCTGTCTTAAATAGTACTGAATGCAGAAAGTCTAAAGAAGAGTTGCCTAAAAAAGAGGATTCTATCAGTTATTTTCTGCATTTGCTTTGAGATGATGGCTCTTTCTACTTGTGTACTTTCTTTTTAACTACTTTTTCCTTGACTCTAAAGAAGCCCTGTAATGTTTTGTGTTAACAACTGTGGAAGCATGTTTTCACCATCAAATAGGGGACAAAAGAATGAGTTGAGGTATTCTGCAACACGATTATATTTGTCAGAATTTGCAATGAGAATGTTTTAAAAAATATAAACCTGTAAATCTTGACCTCAAACATTTCAGCTTAGGCACAAAACCACAAATCCAGGCTTTCATTTACTGTCTCGTCCTGGAGTTAGCACAAAGAACAAATTCAGTAATAAAGATCATGAAATGGCTCCAGAACACTTCTAAAGGTGCAGTTCCTCTTTAACGATACCTTAACTTTGTAGTAGCCATCACATGCTGAATCTCCTGTTTCATTTCTGAACACTTTCCCTTTCTTGTGAGTAAAAGCATCCCAGATACTTGGTCCTTTCCCATCCTTGTCCCAGGCTCCTTCAGTCTGGTACGCAGAACTTCCAACACCCCATAAAAACCCTGAAGGTAAAAAGAAGTGTCATGATCTCAGCATTTCCCTGCAAAACTGGTCTTCATACTGATTTTTCATATGAGAAAGTAATTGATACACCTTCAGAGCTGTGTGTGAACTGAACATGACTCTGTGCCTCGTGAAGAGGCCAATGTTTTCTATGTGAAACTTTAACAGTGCATAAAAACCAGCTGAAAATAGTATAGACCAAAGGGGTGCTTTTCGTATGCACTGAAAAGGGAATCTAATTCTTCCACATATTTAAATCTTGTTCCTGTTATTTTGCAGTGTTGAGGTAGTGCGCTGATAGTGTGGCAGAAATGTCTTGCTGTCCAAAAGAATCAGTTTCCCACATTTCTGCTAGTTTTTGTGGGGTTTTATAGTGATTACAAGTGTGGCCGTTGTTATATAAAACACATACAAAGATTCTGGATTATTTTCCTAGTATTATAGAAAAGGACATGATTAATCCATTTCCTAAGCCGCTTAAAAACTTGAAAACAAATCAGTGCCTGTATTGCTTTGGTTTTGGTTGAATCAAATGTGTGTGTATAAATGCATGTTGTAGAAAGAACAAGGTTTGATAAAGGAGTACTCAAGGGTGGATTAGATAATACTAAACAGGTTGGAACAAAGGCAATACAACTAGTTCACTCATGTTAGTTTCTTAAGTTAGCTGCATAACAGAGGATATGTTTAGTTGATAGTTCTTCATTAGTTGTAGATAATTAGTGAAAAAAGAGATGAGTTCTCAGGTGTGATTTGTCACTCTGTGCAACTTGATCACAGACAGGAAAGGGAGATCTGGATATAAAATATTAATCTATTAGCATTTACTCAGAGTTTACTGGTTTAAATGACTATATGAAGAGCAGAGTTAGGTGAATCCCTGTATCCCCAGAGCTAGATGCACAACATGATGTTAAGTATGCATTCTGCAAGAGCCTGAATGTTTCTGCCATTTCCCTGGAAGGACAAGGAAAACCTTTTTGTAGCTTCCTTGTGCAAACCCAGAAGTCAATCTAAAGCATTATAAACCCCACAGCCAACTGTTGTTCAAAAGTACCATCTGGAAAAGTGCCATAATAGAAAGAGCCTGAGTTATTCTTTGTCCACTGGAAATCCTCAGCTGTATCCAGCCGTGTTATCGGCACAAGCATATACCATAGTCTCAGAACATAAGTCTTCATCACTCTTAATTTCCTCACTGCCAAGTGTCCTCTGCCAGTTCCCACCTGGTAAAATAGAAGAGCATTGTCAGGGGTTGCCGCCCTACAAAGTAGGCTTAGGGCGATCTAAAAGGCAGAACTTACTTTTCTGTTGAATGGGTACAGAAGCAGTGCTTGGGTGAAGTGGAAGATGCAGTTTAGCTTCTGGGGGGGTGATGAAATGAGGGAAGAGTTAAGTGCAAAATTATAACTATTAGAAGCATTCCCTGCCTGTTTTCTATAACATTACTCATCTCTATTATATTCTAAAGTCTCCTTGTTGGAAGCTGCTTTGTTCTGGATGCCACTGTCCCACCGGTGTCAGTTACTAAAACCCTGCAAACAGTGATTGTGAGAAGCAAGAAATAAAAGTGATTGTGCCTCTAGCATCTTGCCAGCTACATATGTAATGGAAACAAACCTTGTGGAAGTTGAAAAGGAAAATTAACACTTGTAGGTGTTGCAGTTTTAATAATTGCAGCTTTTATCTTGATGATGTCCCTTTTATCCAGCTCCAGCATCAACTTACGATTTTAACTGGTGGGATAACCAATTCTATCCATTTTAAATAAAGTTGTAGAAGGACTTTGTAGGACAGTATCACTTTCCCCAGATGTATACAGTTCCCGAAAGATGTGTTTTACATTCCTGAGCCTCTGTTGGTGAATTTGAAGATAGGATTAGAAAATGAGGAAAAGTAGAAAAAATACTAAAAATAATCATATTTTGCATTGCAGTGTTGTATAAAAAGTAAATGCACCTGGAGGTTTGGAAAGCAAACTGAGATTACAGGATTGGACATGTACACTGAGACAAGCAGTTAACAGCCCTGGGCATCCCAAGAGCAGGTAAAAGGTCTAAAATACCATATCCTATAATCCCGCTAGAAATAGTTTCAATACTTTAACAATTGCCAAGCACAAGAAACACATCTTTAAGCAAACATGATTTTACAACACCCTGTATTGCAGTAAATAATCTTATTCTATGCACAGTTCATTGTTGAATTCTATTAATCTTCTTTTCAAACGAATACTTGCTTTTTGGAACTCCTCATTGCTCTGGTTTTCTGGAAAATACCTTTACAAATACAGTAGAAGAAGCAGCTACTTGAATAGTGCAGAAAGGTTCATCAATAGTGCTCAGGTTCAAATAGTGCAAAAGTTTAAGCTTAAGGCTGGTATTGTAAAACATCCTTTTGACTCTTGTTCTATAGTAATTGTATTACCTCCTACCCTGGTTATAGGTTATTTGAATTTCCCCCCATTTCTGGCTTACCTGGTGTTCTTCCAATAGATGTGTCCCAGCCAGGAGATTCCTCTGAACTGCCAGAAATTTACCAGGGAATTCAGAATAAATTTACTTTCACAGGATAATTGCATGGAATTAATCCAACTGTCACAAAAACTCTGGGGAAACATCTAGTTGAAAGCAGCATTTTGTTCACTTACAGTTAAAACAAAAAGGAACAATCCTTTTGTATTCACGGTGAACACTGCAGGAAAAGGTTCAGCTTAACCATACAAACCTTTAGCAATGATTTTCCTTTGTAAGCAAAATTAGCTTTGCAAGTGATCTATACATTCATACATAATTGCACTTGCTCTTTAATGAGGTGTTTGTAGACATTTTTCTGTTGTCTGATGTCTGATTTCTATATGGGATTTGGCAGAGAGACCTTGCTGGCAGATTTTGTGAGGTCAAGGGTTTTGTTTTTATATGGCATAATTTAGAATCAGAAATTCAGAATTGAGGCTTGAAAATTAATATGCTTTTTGTTTTCTCTTGTTTCTAGAGGAAGTCCTTATGGTGATATCTTTGTGGGGAAAACAACTCTTCATGTCAGCTGTTCAGCTTGAGCTATGGCTGTTCATTCTAGTTCTGTGAGTTATCATTCAGTCCTCCCTTATAGGCAGTATTCATTGAAAGGACTATGAAACAAGCAAACCCATTGCTAGGGCTTGCTGGGCTGAAAACTTGTGGGTTTGGACATTGCTCACCTGGCTTCCAGGACTGAAAAGCCTTTCTCTGCTGAGAGATAAGAGGCTGAGCCTCCCGAGAGATAAGTACTGCTTCTGTGCAGGAGGGCTGAGGTAGGACAGAGGTGCTGCAGAGGGAGGCTCTGGACAACACTGATGCAAAAAGATGTGTGAACCTGTCAGCAATCCACCCTAAGCAAAAGGGTCTGTAAGCAAAGGGAGGCTTGCAGGGGAAGCAGGAAACGCACCAGTTCTGTTGGCTCTAGGGAGCTGGGGATTTTCTTTCTCCCCGCTGCAGTGCACCCATGTAGCTGCCTGACACTTAGGCTTACTGTGGGTGGGTGACTCCTGACCGTGGAACCTGCTATCTTAGGCCTTTGTTGCTGTACAGTCTGTAAACAAATTCCCATTTATTTATTCAGCTACTCAGGTTTGTCTCTTTTTTTAGAGCAGTACTGGTGCCCTCTCGTGGTCAATATCACGAAAGAGTGTTAACATAAACATGTTCTTTGGTACTGTTAAGTAATGACACTATAGTTCATACACTGCCTCTGATCTCAGAAGTGAAAAAGTGCATTGAAACTCTAGAGGGAATATCCTCAGGAGCTCCTTGCTCATCCATGCAGGTCTCTTGGTACACTTGCTTGACTTCCTGCTCATTAGGATGGATCTTTTTCAAGCATGGAGGAGGTGAGCCTTGAAAATCAAGCAGCTCATGCACTTTGTGATTTGTGATGCACATAAAGGGCAGTATTTATACACAGGTGAGCCTACTGCAGGTTTGTCTGGTGCTTACAGCACATTGTAAAGTACTTGCTGTACATTTGACATGCTTCATCTCCCACAGAACTGGGTAGGGCAGGGTGCAGGAGTCTCAGCAGTGCTGTATGATGCTAGAGTTGTTGGGATGATGAAGGGTGTGCATTAGTCATTCAGTGTTAAATCACAACTGCATCTCAAAAACAACGGCTTTGGTGTGCAGGAGAGAGACTGACTATTCAGAGAACTGACACTGGAAACAGACACGGATCATCCCTCTTTACAGATGAGGAGCACAGGGAGTTTGTATCAAGCCAAGATCTGCACTCAAATCTCTTGGCTCTCTGCCCTGTGCCATAGGTACAAGCCAGTCTGCTGCTTTAGGGACTAGGTTATGCATCACTGAAGTCCTTTGATGAATTGTCACTGACTTCAGTGATCAGCAGGAGCAAGCCCTTGGTGTGCATGAAAACAGGATTGTTTCAAATTCCATTTAACAGGGGCTGCTAGAAATGTGATACTGTTCCACTCTAAGTTGTACTTACATGGGGTTTCTTCTCTTAACACAATCTTGTTCTGTGATGTTGGTTCCCAGTTTCCTGCAAAAAAAGCCCAACTTTACCAAGAAAAAAAGTAATGAGACATTTACATTGCTACAACTTGGTCATTTTTGCTTCTTGTTTCATCTTGGAAGTTTTATTAGCAGCAGCTTTTAAAACGTGCCAGAAACACATCAAGGCTATAAAATCTCTTACTTTGTTTTATTGGTAAAAAGAATGTTAAAAAAATGTACTCAGTGAAGTCCATCCAGAATTGCCAATGACTGCAGTAAAGTAACCTGGAAAGTGGGTTCTACAACTGGCTTCCTACAGCGAGTTGTGAAGTCAGGGCAAAGTCACGACTGACTCGGGTCACAGTGTATCTGCTGTTCACTTGTCTGCAGCCTGGGGTGGATCTTCATCCATAAATGATGTAGATATTTCTGTGTTGTCTTGCTCTGGAATACTGTGTGATCGTATCACGAAGACTTTGGCACAAACCCCACTATATTAAGGAACTGATACTTCTCCTCCCGCTTTATATTCTATCTGTCCCGCACTTCATGTTGCAAAACCTCTTATCTGCAGATAGAAAACCAGAGATGGAGTTACCCCAGCAGCAGATACCATAAAACTGGTATTGATTTGAGTTTTGCTTTTAGCCCTTATGTTTTGCCTAGGCTGATGAAAAAGTAGAAGCTGTCCTTCCTAATTCCCTGGCAGCAGTTCAGACATCTAGACCTAATTATCCTCATACAATTATGACCTATCTCCCCAGCTTCCTGATTCCAGCACTCCCTTCCCAACCTTGAATAGGCTTTTTCTGTCTCAGAGAGAAAAATCCTTTCTTATTATACAGTGACCAGAAAACCACGTAATTTTCCAGTGTGTGGTCTACTGCAGCTACCCTGAGATATTGGAGATTTTTCAAAATCAAAACAAAACCCACTTACAATTGTTCTTGGAACAGGAACACTTGTGTAACTGTACTTGTATTTTTCTGTGTTACAAAATGACTTTCGTGGCATTATGTTAGCTGGTTTTGGAAACTTTTTGTCTAATGTTCAACTGTACTAATGGCCTGGCCTTGCTTTTCAGAGAAAAATAGCAAATTGGAAGTAATTGAAATGAGGAGGCCTTGCTTTACAGTCAGTCATGTTGCTTTGACTTGGAGCAGTTGGGGGAATATGGTTGTTAATAGAGGAGATGTTCAGAACTGTTTCTTCTGACCCACTGAATTCGAAAGGCAAAAGGGAGTATTGGAAATGTGGGAGATACATTTAATTGCCTTTTAAAAAGAGATCAAGGACACTGGCAACTCATTTTGCTCTAAAAAGCCTGGGTTTGAACTTGCATAGATACACCAGGGTTGCCCAGTAAATTTAGAATAAAGATTGCCAACATCTCCATGCTTAAAGCCATTTTATTTCTTACATCAGTGCTGTTTTCCAGACTGTGCGGTCATGTGTGCATACCTCTGCCCTGTACCAGATAAACTCCGGTGGACCTGACCTTGTAATATACCTTTTCCCCAGCTTTTTATGCCATGGACTGACCTGGCCTGCTGACAAGACAAGCCTGCTTTCCTCTGGATTACCAGGAGGCTCAAACCCCTTCCAGGATGCAATGCTCCAAAACATTGGCTGGCACCATCAGCAGGATGTTACCATGCAACTGTTTGGTGCCCAGTTTTACAGAGGTACCTCTTTTGGCCTCCCATTGACAGGGATGCCAATCCTCTTGTAGCTTGGGAAATCTGTGGGCAGCTTCTGAAGAGTCTCCATCTTAAGAAAACCCCCAGAAGTCTGGAAGATCTTGTATTTGAACTATGATGCCTGAGATGAGAACAAGGTAGGTAACTCTGAAACTTACACCATAATTACTTAGCAGCTTCTACACTGTTATGAAAGCTACTGCTATCATAGTTTATGCCCACTGAGAGCACTGAGTAGCTGTTACCACTAACAACTAGTTTTAGTGATAATTTTTGGAAAAACGAAATTATTTGAGAATCTCCCATCTCTGCTTTGCGAAGAAAGATTGTCAATATTGGCAAAGATGGGGTAAACCTGCACAATCTATTCTACTTGTACTAAAAGCTCAAGTTTTAAAGATGTCATTTTCAAACAAGTTCCTAAATTGTATATTAATACTATTTCATGGTGCAGACAAGTGGAACACTGTTCTCCCAAATGGCCCAAACTAGTGAGACTTTGCACTCATATAGTCAAAGGTACATATTGGATTTTGAATGCCCAAACTCAGTGGATGGTTGAAAATCCCAACCCATAATATCTAATAAATGACAGATGCTACACATACTCCTGGGTGCAATGAAGAAAGTCACAGAAGTTTGCTTCTAAAAATCACTTTTAATTTATCTTTTCCTGCTGACAGCTTCATGCTAGGAGTTGGCTCCATTTGATGTGAACACTGAGAAGATGCTGCAGGCTACCACTGATTGGAATTTACTTGTATTAGTCTAATTGCGTGCTCTGCCATCATCTGTTTGCAATCACAAAGAGGAAGCTTCTGAAGCTTGGGAATGAGGGAAAATGAAGTGTCTTGACAACTACAAAACATTGAGAATGCTTTTGGAGGCTTTCCCATCAGTTTGTGAGTATGAACAAAAAGGCAGAGTTTTATTTTTATTGCATGTTCATCTTTACACTGCACCATAACAAAAATGCATATAAGAACTAAGAATAGTTGTAATTAATAAAGGTCCCCAAGCACTTTAATTGATCATAGTAAGAGTTCACAAATTGATTTGGAAGGGGTTGAATTAGTTTGTTATTTAATTAATTGAATTAGCTCATTACTAAAGGCACACAGTTGCTCTTTCTACGGATCTTTAACCTACTTTATTAAACGTTCAAACTCAGTTCTTCTGGCTGCCCAGTTTAACTGCCAGTTCTAAAACACACCCCTTGGGCATTTTATCTTTAATGCTACCCTAAAAGGTATGACCTTAGACCTTTCCATGCAGCAGGAGACACAAGCTGTAAGGAAGTGGACAGATAAAGCACCTTAATAACTCAAGATTAGTTTTGCTTCTGTCAGGTTTAGGCTGGGGAGGAAAGCTGAGAGCTATTTTGCAGAGCATTTAGCCGAGCTCCACCAAGAGGCAGCATTGCACAGCGCTGGAGGAGCTGGGGGTGACCCAGCAGGGTGCTGGGCTGACCCTGTGATTGCTTCCTCAGTCCTTTCACCTGCGAGGTGTTTGCAATGCTGATCACCCCCCACCCTGCAGCCCAGTTTAAAAAGTCCTGGTGAAAAGTGCTGCACAAGGTACCAGTGAGTTGGAAACCTGCTATTTATGGATGAGCAACTAATGTGAGTTCAGTGGTGGGGATTTGTTTCTTTCTGCCTTGTTAGTACATGTGGAGAAGAGCAGCAAAGGAATGCAAAAGGTACTCTGCAACCTCAGGATTGATGTGATTGAAGTGTCAGGTTTGCAAGGGAAAGGAAGCCCTTACTCACAACCTGAGAGAGCTGTTTTCTAAACTGCCAGGTCCTCATTTCTTAGGGAAACTTTTAAACTTGATGGGGAAGTATGAAGATGAACCAGGATAATCCCAATTCTTGTACAGCTGGGGTGAGCTCTTACACTGACAGTTGTTTGGTGGCAGGGCCTGCTTCTTCTTATAGCTTGTTTATTAAAACAAACAAATCAGCAAGAAAAAAAGCAATGGCTTTTACTTTTGACTTGTCAGGGATAAATTTCAGAGATGAGGCCTTACTAGGACCCATTAGCAGCCTTCAGTAGAGATTTATTATTCAAGTGAAATACCTGCTTCAGTGCTTTGCTGTAGCACAGCCCCCTTGTTTTGGGGACTGCCTATGCAGTAGAAGGTCTGGCTCATTGCAGCATGGCTTAGATGAGTTTCTGAGAGTCTTTGTCACTTTGTGATGTGAAGGGTTAAAATTTCAGGAGCCTTTTTTTTTCAATTTTAGGCAGTAAAGAAGTGAATAATGAAAATAATTTATTGAAACATTGCAATGACTCAGAGAATGCATTTATTAAAGTTAAAAAACCCTGAGCTGAAATTGAATCCAAGCTCAGAAAAGCACGAGGAGATGTAAGCAGAAGCTTTATAAGAGTCTCATCTTAAACTTGACCAGATGTTAGCAATAAGATGATTATAATTTGTACCTTGCATAGGATCTGTGGCAACTGTTACATCACCATAGCTTCCTTAGGCATGTGGATGAAGCAACACTGCTTGTGTTTCCCAGTGGATTAGTGAGCTTGTGTGCGTTCTTTTGACAGGCATTTTTGCACTGAGAGCAATTCAGTGAGGTCACTTGAGGGCATCAGGTGGAGGGTGGGTAGTCTCAATCAGGCTGAGGAGGTGGGTGCTTCTAAGCCAGGTTGAATACCAGTATCAGGTCTGTGAGTCCAGTGGATTCTGAGCTTTAGTGCCAATTCCTGCAAAAAGGAATCGGTGAACTTCCAGTCCAGCACTCTGAGTGTGTCCCCTTTCAGAGAGAAAGCACAGCTCATTGTGTCTTGCTACTGAACTTATTCCTCCTTGAGTTCCCCATGTGTAAAACAGGTCTGAAATACAGTCTTCCTTCCAGAGAGACGGAACTGCAAAATGCTTTGCAATCCATCTGCTAGAACAACAGAATAATTGCATCAGTGTCTTTGAGGAAGAGACCGTTTCTTTTCCCTGCTGTGTGTATACAGCTCTTAGTTAATCAAGTGAAGTCCATGTCTGCAGTGGAAGATCCTTGGTGCTGTTACAACTGATTTGTATTGAGCTGTAGTACTAATACTACTAAAGAATAATGTTGGTTTGGAGGATGGATTTACAATCTACATATACAATCTAGGCAGTAGCATCAACTTCTGTCTGCATAAATTCTGTCTTGCCTTAAACTATGAGGGGTAACTTACATTGTGAATTAAGCATGTCCTTGTAAATCCGGAGCAGAAGGTAGGCTGACAGTGGTAGTTCCAGTTAGGGATGATTGGTTTGGTTTTTTTAAGCTTTTTAAACTTTAAAATAGCTTTGCATTAAGGAAAAAAAACATTCTAACAAACAAAACTATCGATCCAGTGATGTTGTAGCAGCACCAGTGTTTCAGGCAGCTGCAGCTGATGGTAATAATGGTGCTAAGTAATACTTGGGATTGTGTTTGTTAACTTTTTTCTTACTACATCAAATAAGAATGTTCGTTACAGTCATTGCTGAAGTACTTGAATTTGAAA
>WTXV02009171.1:35124-49122 GCA_009823435.2 Nymphicus hollandicus
GACCTTAAAGCTCAGCCAGTTCCAACCCCTGCCATGGGCAGGGACACCTTCCACTAGAGCAGGTTGCTCCAAGCCCTATCCAACCTGGCCTTTTCTGTTTCAGTCCTTAGTGGCCAAGGACTCCATAAGGATTATCCTTTTGACTCCCTCTGGCTAGCAAGAAGACAGTGCAGTGGTGCTTTGTTGAATCTGGAGGTGGAGATAAGGTGACCACACAGTCAGATAGAGCTGGGAATGGGAAACTGATGATCCTCTGGTCTTTCCTTCTTGCCAGACTGAATTGGTGATATGGGTGAGGGTGCAACATGCGCCCATCTCAAGTTTACTCTTGGTAGCATCAGAGCAGTGCTAGTTTTACATGTAAATGTGCTTATGCCATAAAACCATCAAAGCAGGGGAGCAAGAGGCAGTCATGACGTGATCCTTGCTTCCTCCTCTGCTCTGTGTCAGGCGCAGATGTTGTCTGCAAAGATTTTAAGGAAATGGCTGTGAAGGGCAGTATCACATCTCCAAGTGCTGGCTTTCAAAAGTCAAAAAGCTCTCTGAAGTCATGAGATTTTCTTAAAGGCCATAAGTCTAAAGCTTCAAAACTTGTTCCTCTCATGTTTGAGCCATTGGACAGTTTTAACCTATCCCAAACTTTTGTTCTGAAATTGTGATGGTGAGAAACTTCTTATTAAAAAACCCCCGAGAACAGAGTACTCTCAAAATCAATTTCCTGACTTCAGAAGCTGCTCATTTGCTAATAATAACATATAATTATCCCAGAAGTTCAATAGAACTGACCATCATACCAGAAAAATAATATATATTTTGATATTAAAGTCACAAACATGAACTAAATAGTATTTTGAGACTTTCATTCAAATAATACTTCATGTATCATGTATATAGCAGTTCTACAGTAGGTCTACATCCCAGGGTCTCATGATGCCGCATACAGAGTCCTCCAAATACACTTTTTCTTGAACACCCTTCCACCCTTTTCCAGAGGTCTGGTCCCACAGACTGTTGTGTCAGCACATATAAAGGGGTGCTGAGCTTCAGCAGTGGGGTTAATGGTGCTTCCATCACCCCCCAGAATGCCCCCTGTAACTGCTGACAGGACTCAGGTCTCAACTTGCTGTTCTTCAGTTTCAGCTCATATTGCTTCATCTGCCATGGGGGTGGTTTTGTGTATGCACCCGTGTCATTAGCACCTAAATAGATACAAATGAAGGTGAACACTCAAGTAATTTAAACTTTGATTTTCATCTTACAGTTTCTGTAACACAATTAAAGTTTGTACTGAGCCTTCTGAGGAACCTCTCCCACAGTGACAGCGCCGGCAGCCGGGCAGTGCTGGGCTGCCAGACGCTGCCCGGCAGCATTTCTGTCTGCGCCTCTCTGTCTGCCCCCATCCATCCCAGTGTCCCACGTCGTTTCAGCTAATAGGATTTGCAGATTATTGGAGGAGGAATAGAGGACTGGGAAGGGTGACTTATTTCTTACATCGTGATCCTGTGTATCTTCAGTGGGACTGAAGGAAAAAGGCAAAAAGAGGGAAAGAAAAGGAATTCAGGCAAGATTAAAAAACAAAATAGAAAGAGAACATGTCAGGATTGCTGCCTAGTGACATGCAGAGATCACAGTGGCTGTTGTGGTGCTCACAACTGTGCATTCAAAGTGACTTCTTTTTCCACTCGGTGCTTATACTCAGTGCCTGTGCATCTTCTACCTAGAACAGGAGAGTGGAGGACAACAAAAAGGAAGTTAGAAGAGGTGGAGGTGGGAATTTCCTTCAGATCTCATCAGTGCTACTTAGCATTATACTTGTTATGTGTCTTTCTCTATTATATGGTTTAGATGGACACTCCCGAAAGAGCAGGGCTCCTCCAGGCTGCCCCCCTGGGAACCTCAGTCCTGGTAGCCTGAGTTATCCTCTCCTTTTTCATGAGCCCATCTCCCTGTCTTGCTCCAAGTTTTGTCTGGCCTAGGCTGTGGCGGGTGGTGTGGAAAGACTTGTGATCACTCATTAGGAATTCTTTCCACAGTTCCTTTCTCTTCTAATTCACATGAATAGTAAATCACTGCTGTCAATTGTGTAACCCTGCACATCAGCAGTGCAGCTCAGCCCTCTCCTAACACTGAGCAGTGACAGCTACAGTCAACCAACAAATGGTGCCGCACATTTTCCTATATGGTTTCCCAGCACTGAGTGTGTGATTTAGATTCCTCAGCCTCTAAAGTACTCCACTGGGTGTCCTTTAATATTGCATTATATTACTCATGATGCATAGTCGATTCCATTGCTTCCATTTACTTTAGCAATGATAAATGTCAGAAACTGTATGAGAAGTTTATGAATTGTAAGTGCTTTGCAGGCAACTGTTACCCAGTGAAATTTTGAAGCTGTTTGTTACTGGTGGAGTGTAAGGGTCATGGAAAAATTGCTTCCAGAAGCTTGGATAATGAGTTTCAAAATAGGGTGAGATGCATGAATTCTTTATGACTAAGAAGTATATTAGTGTCAGGATTTTCTCTTCTATGGCAGTAATCAATTCTGCACAGTTAATATTTAAAAAGGGTTATAAGAACTTCACAAAAAAAAGAACCCAAACCCAAGAAGCTTGCAACCCAGCTTTTCTCTCTGTAATGTTCTCATGATGAAGTGTAAAGTGCCTGAAAGCCTTGGTCAGGCTGGTGTTAATACAAGCCTGCCTCATCCCCGTTACTTGTATTCACAGCATCACAGCGTGGAGCCACTTGGAGGCCACACGTTGTGGTCTGGCAGCACCTTCTTCACCGGCAATGATCTGGCCAGCCTGTAGATTACTGGTCTCTCTGGCTATGTGTTGGCCATGGATTAGCCACACTACAGGATGTAAATAGGTCTCCTGGCCTGCTGACTCTGCTGCTGAAAGTGGTAAACAACAGCTAGTGAAGCAGGAGGACAAAGAAAACTGGGAAGTTGCTAAGGAAGCTTTACAGGGTACTGTTCTCTCCACTTCCCACAGTGAGGTAAAGCGTTCAGTGAGAGGAATACGAGATGTTGGCTTTACTACACAGAAGTGCTAAACCTTTGGGGATGGAGTATACTCTGCCCAGAGATGTTCATTCTTATTTAATCATTACAGGAGAGCCCACTCATGTCCTGCCTGCCTCAGAGAGCTTGAAGTCTCTGCAATTAGTGCTGAGGAAGTAGGGTTTGCCCAAAGCCACGCAGTGCTTGTTGAAGGGGTTCAACATCTACACTTTGGCATGAAATTTGGGCAGTTGTGTTCATCTTTCACAGTGGCTTTATTGCCTTTGAACTGAACTACCAGTGTGGGGTTAATTAATTTTATCAGTTGCTCTAAAGTGCCTGAAACAATTCCAGCTTCTCTGGAAACTGTGGAGAGCTTCTGCATATTGCTTTTGGAAGATCTGATAGCTCCATCATCTTTGCAGAGGTAATTTAGGCTGTGTACCCCTCTGTTGAGGTAGGCTGGCTTGAAGCTGCAGCAGCAGCATAGGCTGAGTGAAGTCGTGACCGAGGAGCTTTGTGAGCCAGTTCTCCTGACCCTTCCTGTTCCCATGAACCAGCCACTTTAAGGTACCAGAGCCACTGTAAAGGACCCCCGAGGTGCAGAAATGGGCAGCATGAATTACAACCCAGTTACTGCTGGAGTGATGATGATTTCTGTGAGGTCCAAAAGTTGATCTCCAGACACATAAATGGATCATGAGTGGCTCAGAGGAGTGAGGCAGGCGGCAGGGTCTCTCTGACCTTCCTCTGGAGAAGAGCCCTTCCCTTAGCCGAGGCTGTGTGCTGGCACATGCCATTGCCTGTGGTCACTGTGTGGCTGGGATCTGCTGCCCAGCTTCCTGGGAAGGGCCCCAGTACTGCCGGATGCTCTTGGTGCAAGGAGCCTCCCTGGGCTGCTGGGGAAGGGATGGCAGCCACAGTGGAACACAGAACACTACTCTCTGAGATAATCTTTAGCCTTGTGTTCCCCTGCTGCAGGCAGTCACTGCAATGGGTCAGGGTTATGTTAAATTAGACTGACATTTTACTTTCCTGTGTTTTGTGGTTTCTTGTTTCCCTTCCCTTACAGCCTTTGTGGGGGTGGTGGAAGAGGTGGAAGCCCAACTGGTAATATATGACCTAATAAGAAAATAACAGTTGGCAGAGACTCATTTACTGCAAGACCCCATTTACTGCAGTGACCTCAGTTAGTGCAAGACCTCTCATTTACTGCAATGCCCCATCCCTGGCAGTGTTCAAGGTCAGGTTGGACACAGGGGCTTGGAGCAACCTGCTCTAGTGGAAGGTGTCCCTGCCTGTGGCAGGGGCTTGGAACTGCATGAGCTTTAAAGAGACCTTAAGGTCCCTTTCAACCCAAACCAGTCTGGGATTCTAAGATGCATTCAGACCGATTGCAGGCTGGTAGGAATCCATGCAGAGACTCAAATGCAAATATGCAATGAGATGAAGTGCTGCATTTCCCCCAGCTGTCAAATCTGTGTCAATGAAGTGTGTGAATGATAGGCAGCAGGGAAGATCTTCGGAAGTCCATAGCAAAAATAATGAGTAACTGCTAGTATCAGATCCCTATGGCATCTGGTATAGCTGCACAAAAATATTCCTCTATTCATTCTATTCTATTCCTTGCAAACTATGCTGAGATTACATACATTGTCCCTATTGTCCATTATAGGGGACGGTCTCTTTCATATGCCAGCATCTTATGGCTTTCATTTGTTCCCAGACCTCCCACTAAGTGAGTGCTGATTGAAAACCTTTTTACTTTCTTGCCAGGTTTTGCAGAAAGGGCTTGGTGTACTTAGTGCCTTTGATCTATCTAGGATGAACATTTTCATTGAAAGAGGTGGATGAGTCATTCTCTATTTGACATGGAGCTATCCTGGAATACCTCTGGCTTTGCCTTTTCAAGCTCTTTTATATTTTTTTTGCATGTGGCTATAAATATTTTGCTCTGCGAGAAGCATGAACCTCTTTTTTGGAAATGAAAGAGCCCTATTCCAAATAGGAAAAACACACTTAGCTAAGGTTTGTGCAGTGCATATTTAGTGGTAGAAGGTGCTGTGTTGGCCCTGCCTTGCTTTTCAATACAATATCCTGCAGTGTGAAATGAATGGCTGTATTTAGAGGTATCTGGAAGTGATGACTGATGTTTGGAGAAGTTACAAGGCTTTTCCTTTTCCACATGAACTCTCCAACCTGGCATTTCCACAGCACTGAAATACTTCTGGGGCTGAGATCATCTGATTATTATTTCCTGTGTCATGTGCTGAATTTATTATTTTGTTGAATATTACAAATATATTCTTCAGTTTGCCTGAGTTTTGGATTCTTCGGCAAAGTTCGCTGCCATAATGAGGATCTTGGACTTGCAAAAATAACTTCTACTCCTTGGGGATTATTTCGTTGGGATTAGTGAATGAAAGTCCCAAATGAAGGGGAAGAGAAAAGGGAGGAGGGGGAAATCCAGTTAAAAACACTATCGTGATGCTCTGCCAGCATATTATAAAGTTAGTTCCGGAAAAGTTGAACTTTGTATTTTTGTACTGAAGCCTGTTAAAAGGCAGGAATGTGGATATTCGATTTGCTTCAGTGTCCAGTTATTTTTCTCTTCTGCTCTTTGGAAAAAGTGAACACGTTTCTGCTAATCTGGGATTATTTCTGGTCACAGCAGAATCACGGTGGTGTTCCTGGGAATTGCACTGGCCAATAATGGGTTTGTTGCCTCAGAAATATTTTCATGGAGAATTTTTTTATATCTCTAAAAACCAGGATAGAACAGAGACTAAAACCCAGTCAAAGCTTTTCATCTAAGCATCTGTGTCACTGCAAGACCGGTAAGGATATAATAAGGATATCAGAAATAAGGGGAGTCTTTCCATCTCTAAATGACATTGTTTAAAACCTGATTTAACACTCTACAAAACTGACTCAGATCCCTTGTAGGGGATCCACCTTGTAGGTCTCTTGAACTCTTGAGCTGTTCTGTATGTTACTGAGAGTAAGGCCTGCTCAGGGCTCTTCTTTAGCTTACAAATGAGGGGTGGGAGAAGAATGTTTTAAAACAATCAAATCTTGGCACCTGGATTCCTACGATTTGTCTGTTTGTAACACTGACCATATTTCTTCCTCACTTACTTTGGAATATTGCATGGAATGCAGGCCTTCATTAAGGGATATTTTGTCCTTTGGCTTTTCCTACACATGATTACACAGTAGCCATCCGTTCCCAACATCTGTGTTTATTAAAACCCTTCCAATAAATGCGTGCAGAAAGCAACTGTGCACGTTTCCTCCGAGTTCTGCAGAAGACACTGTTTTTCTTTGTGGTGAATTGCTTAATGATTATCCAGCTGAGATGTTTGGGTTGTAGCTACATCTTCAACATTGCTGCTCACTGCCCCAGAAGGTCACTAAAAAGGGTGACTGGGTGGACAGGCAGTGCCTGTCTGGGGCAGTGACTGCACTCTTCTGACTGAAACCCCATTAACCGGGGAAGAGCTGTACTCAACCCTTATGCTGAGAGTGGTTTTAAGCACAGTTTCACCAATGGGTAATCAAATCCTCACGGGTGATGCTGATCTGGGCAGGATTGTATTCTATAGGTACATGCATGTATGTAGGTACAACCTGAACACGTTAAAAGAGCTCATGAGCTTTTTTATCAGGGGGCTTCTGTAGGGCAGATGTGTCTTGGAAACCCGCATGTGGATGACTTGAATTTTGGGTAGCTCACCCTATTCTGGATACTTGTAAGGTTCAGCTATTATAAAGACAACCTGAATAAGTACATGGATTTTGGAACACTTCAGAAGATCAGCTTTTGATCAGTAAAATAACACCATCTCTAACTCTTGTAGTGCTTCTGCAATATAGTCTGTGGCACATTTATTATAGACTTAAATTCTCAACCTGATAGGTCACACCTATCTTCAAAACCAGATGTCTTCTAAGAAAGATTTGCAGCAACAGAGGCTGCTGCCTTCCAGACTTCCAGATCTGGGACTTATCTACTGTTTTATTTTAAACAGCTTCTGGTAACACTGGCAACAGGGCCAGTATTAATTTGTGTTGGAATGGGCAGTGCTGAATAGGTATGAAGACATGGGGTTGCTGAAGTGGCTTTTCTTTTGCTTTCCTTGTCTGTGCTGTGTCTTGGCCAGATGCAAGGATGTGACTCTCAGTACCAAGGAACTGGGACTAGTTTGGGAGGTGATAGTTACTTGACCTGGAAAGTTACCCAAAGACTTGTGAATCAGGGACTGGTCACCATGCAATTAAGCTTAGTCAGCTGGTGTTAGATCATAAGTCATGATTCTTTAGGGCTGAAAGCACTGCACCTCCAGTTTTTCCAGCTCATGCTCACCAAGGAAAGAAAGAGACAAAATCAAAACTGCAGCCCTAAACACGTTCATATGTATTTTCCATAAATCTATTACATGGTATCATGACCCCAACAGGTCTGCCCCTGCATAGCCTTAAAAGATATTCTCATTTGTGTTCAGAAAGATAGCAGTGGCCACTGAAAAGTGGCAATTGACTGCCAGGGAGGGCAGCCAATGCTATCATGTGTGAGGGCAGCAGCCTGCACTGGTCAAGCACTACAACAGCAGTTGTATTTGTAACTTCTTATCATTCAAACAGTGTGGCAAAGACTCCAGTAAAACTTCAGTGCAGATGTTCAAAGGGCAGAAGGGCTGAGAGGCTTTTTAGTGGAGTCAGTAGAGAGCGGACTTTGATACATGACTGTGAGTGAAAGAACAGTCTTGGGGTTAAGGCACTGACCTATACCTTGAGAGATCAAGATTCACTTTCTGGTTCTTGGGCAAAGGATTTATTCTCTCTGGCAGTCACTTCCTCATCAATAAAACTGTCATGTTTTGTTTCTATCACCAGGGAGAGACAGTTTTCATGAAAATAGGGAAATGTTTTGCTCTGCTCCATGATGTGAAAGTCAGACTATTGAGGGCAGTAGATCATAATCTTCAAGTTCCTAAAGATCCCATTTTCCTGAAATAATTAGTATTGAATTGAACATTTCCTGGGTATTGACAAGCAAGTTTTTTGTTCAGTTTCCCTTCCAAAGTCTAAGGAAGTCAGTGAAAAAAGGCTCAGGCCTGACTTAAGGGGGCAGGCTAGAGATGTTGTTATCTTTCATCTCTCTTTAAGCTCCATTGCTGGGGTTTTATGACATTGTTTTTCCTTTCTTCTCATTTGTGTTTTACATACAAGTCCTGGTATTTTGGTTTAGCCCACAAACAACATGAAGCTCCTTTGAATGCCTTAATTTTTCCTGCCTACTGCAAACCAGACTTTTCCCCAGCATCAATTATGCTGCAGGGAACTGCGTATGTAAAACCACACCAAAAACTTGGAAGCCTATATAAATGTATTTTCATTTCTTATAAAGGCCTGTGCTCTTCTCTGTGTGTTGTCTGTGGGTCACCTTGTTTTTCATCATTGCTGATGACTACACTGGGGCAGAGGTACTGTCCATTATACCATATTCTTCCTCTGGCAAACAGTAGGAAGTGAGTGGTGGCCCCTGAGAAGAGCTGTCAAGAGCTTGTGCTGAGCGTCTCATTTCTGTTTGTGCATGGAAACCCAATCTAAAACTGAGCTTATGACAAACTTTTCATGGAGCCCTCTCTTCCAGTGACCAGTGAACTAATGCTGGGTTTCTAGGGATAAAATTTTTCCCAGAACAGGCTTTGTATAGAGTGATAAGTGTGTTTTGTCTGATGTGCCTGGGTGGGTTTAGCTGGGATGGCTGATGGGGACACTACCTGCTGTCCCAATAGTGGGGACATGTATGGAAGGCCCCACTTCAGCCCAATGTTTGAACCCAAGCTGCTGCTGATTTCAGGTTGTTATTACACAAGGTTGTAAAATGGGATGGGTATAACCCATTAGCTCTCTGCCAGCGTCTGGCATCTCGGGTGATGATATCTATGGTGATGATATCTATAGTGATGAGTTAGTGCTTTACAGGACAAACTTTGCCTGCTTTGCCAAAGCTCCCTCTGAAAGAAGCACCCACAACAGTGTGGCACCACCAGCATTAGGGACCAAGACGCTACATTAAATGTCTCTGTTGTGCCATAATGGTAGTTTTTATTCCTTATTCTTTGTTTCTTACTAAGCTACTGGCTGCAGGAGGCAGGGAGAACATAGTCAGGAAGAAGTTCAGTCCACACATGCTCTGATGTTTGCATTTTCTCCCCCAAAAGCATTTGCTACTGGGAGTCACTGGAGACAGGATGCTGTTCTATACGGACTTCTGAGCTGATGCAGGTTGACTGTTTTCCTGATTTTAAATACTGTAGTGCTGGAATTTGGCCAGATCTCCTAGGGCCTATATGAAGATAACAAATCAAAATGTCTTCCCCAAAGAGCAAACAATTTAAGTTTAAGACAAGAAAGACACAGGAACAGAGACAGTCTGGGGAGTATTAAGAACAAGTTTAAGATTTCCAGCTATTAATGAGAAAAGATCTTTCATTTTTCATCCAGCTCTGGGGAGGACATCTGAAGAGTTTGGATTTCAGTTTCCCGGGCTGGGAAGCCATGCTGGCAGGGTTGTTGTTTATCTCTCCTGAGAAACAGCATGTTTCAAGTTGAGTCTCTATCAAATAAAGGTTTTACAAAAACATTTAGTTTGCTGCTTTCTCAGCTGTGCACAGCATTTGTCTGCATCCTTTGCTGCTAGAATATTATAATAGGTTCTTGTAAGTGCTGAGCCTTTACTGCTGACAGCTGCTGAGAAATGATGTTGTCATGAATCATGCTTGCAAACACAGTCCTGTGATGTGACCAGTTCTCAGCCCCCATAATTAACAGCCAATTACTTCCTCTCAGTGAAGCCAAAACTCAAGCAGATGAAAGAAATAGTGTTGTGGAAGCAGTGGGAACAGATGTGTTGTATCAGTTCCTGTGTTCTTTACAAACATACACAACACTGCAGACCAAACTCAGTGTCCGTTTACATCCATACACAGCTCGGAAGAGTAGAAGTTCCTAATACCCAGCCTGGGTTTGGCCATCTGTGCTCAAAGTGCATGAGGGAAGTGGAAAGGAGGAAGGGTTCATTACAGCTTCAAGCTGATACGGTTGCAATAACAGTAGGTCACCACTTTAGAGCTTTTTGGCTATTCCCTCAAGGTAACAGTCTGTCTTTATTAATGGGTGTGTGTGCACATGCATAAGCACATGTAGGAGAGAGCTGTAAACTACAGATGCCAAAAACCAAAACCAGGATATTTACAGTCCCATGGCTGCAGCCCTGCTTGCTCTTTTGTTTAACCAGGAGACCCAAAGCTGAGCCTTTTCCATCTGGAGTTTGTGTGGCAGAAACCAATGTGGTTTAGGAGACAGAACTGGCTAATGGGAGCCAGGAACTCCTGACCAGAGCCTGCAGCTAGTAATTTACTGAGTTTTTCTCTTCTTTATGGATTGTTTTTTAACAGAATTTCATTTTTGTTGGTTCACTCATATATATTATGCACAAATCATTTCCTGGGAACAGATTACAGCCCATAAGACGTTCTTAAACTTGTTGCTTCCTATTTCTTTCATCATTTGGTATGTGCAGTATTTGACTGGGCAACTAAACTGCACAACGATGATCCTGTTTCCTGAATGGCTGACTGGGAATTTTTAAGTAGGGTTAAATCAGGATGTCAAAAGCCCCTCTCCAGCTTTCTTGTAGCTCCTCAGAAGCTGCTCTGAGGCCTCCCCTTAAGGAGCCTTCTCTTCTCCAGGCTGAACCAGCCCGGCTCTCTCAGCCTGGCTCCAGAGCAGAGCTGCTCCAGCCCTCACAGCATCTCTGACCATGTCCCTCTTTGTGTTGGGTGCCCCAGCAATAATGACTATCTAAAAATAGCTAAAGGTTTCTCTTCTATTTGCTTTGTCATCGCTGGTCTAAAGGTGGTGGTGGTGGCGCCGATCTGTTTTCCACAAATATGTGATAGATTTTAACTAAAACCCCACAATAATCCCCAAACCATAAAAGTGGAGGTTTGATTCCACAAGCTGAGGTTTTAAAAGGATGTGTAAAAACATGTGAGTGTTTGGGACTTCTGCTCCTCTCTGTTGAACAACATAATGTCTGGAATGGCAACCTGCTCATCCCGGTCAAAAAACACAGTGAATGCTGTGGAACTAAAGCTGAGTGTGCCATGAAATGAGCATTCTTCATCTTCTGCAATATTCTTTAACTCTGGATCTCTTCAAACCTGCTACTGACTGTCTGGCTTTGGAGCAAGCTACTTCGCTGCCTCTGCTGCTTCTATAAAATGTGTTGAGAACATTTACAGGGAGGCTGCAGGAATTAGGATTTCTATAATTCTCTAAACATTTGAAAATGTAAAAGATTTGCAGATGTAGGGCCATGTGGAACTGCAGAGCACATTTGTATCCCTCATATACTACATTTCTGACCAGTAAGAGTCTCTTGGCTGGCTGCTTCTCAGCTGTGAGCCTCTTGGAGATTTCTCTTTGGAGAATGAGTCACACAGACTGTGCTCCCCAGTCACAGCATTTCCCACCTCCCGCCCTGTTGTGTTGCTTTCAGATCCAGAGCGGTGCAAAGTGAGAGTCTGCTCCTGTCTACACGAGCAAGCATCCTGTGTTCAGCTGGTCCTGGGATTCATGCTCTGGGATCAACAGCAGTTCAAATCAGACCAAGGAACAGGCTCTCAACCTTTTGTAATGTTTTGCCAATGCTTTCCTCTGCAGTTGCACAATATCCGTGTGTATCTGAAAGGCATGTGAAAGCATTGCCCACCTGCTAACCCTGCCAGCCCGACCAGAACTGAGTTTCATAATGTGTCATTTCCATTATTTTCCTCAATACTTTCCTAAGGCTGCTCCCTTCCCTCCTTCTTTCCCCACCACTCCTCCTCCACAGGACTCTAAAAGTTTTATGGAGTTTAACATGGCCTCTCACCCTTTGTAGTTGCATAATGCTAATGAAATAACTAACAGATCATCAAAATTATCAGCGTGGATTTATGGAGCATATGGCATTCAACTTCAGTCTTTCTGGTCAGCAGAAATCCCCCATGTCTAATGAAAAGCCAGACTGTTTTTCAAAGAGAGAATGTGAGAGCTGGAGAAAACCCGAACACTCAACTTCTGTTAATGTGCCTGTAAGGAGCAGAATTGCCTTAACTTCCCATCCCTGTGGGGCTCTAGAGAAACAGGCATATGCTCTGGGACACTTCCAAGTGCCATCCCAAACCACTTCCTTTCTATTTAATATTTTGCTAGTGTGCTGCCTTCCCATTTATCTTCATCCTTTCTGCCTCTGGCAGCCCAGAAGAGAAAACAGTTTATCCTACTAACTGTGTTTATCCTACTAACAGTGACTGGGATGTGACATTGGGTGGCAGGGCTGTCTCTGATCTGCTGCAGGGGGTATGTGATCAAGACTGGTCATTTCTCACCATCACCAGCATGCCTGTTCCAGGGGAAGAGAAGAGGTTATCAGCCCTTGATGTTCCTGTCCATCTCCCACCCTTGAAGTCTGCCTCAATATCTCCCATCTCTCAGGAGGACAAACCTGGAAGTGCATTTCTGATTTTGGAGATGGCTTTGGTGTTGTGTTTCTATTGATTTTTGGTTTAACACCAACAACTTTGTCAAGTCTTCAGTGAAAGCTGGCTCTTTAAAGCCCATTTCTGAGAATCTTGTACTTGCCAAAGTGCCAGTGTTTGCCCTGGGGCTTCACTGACAGCACTGGTGGCAAAAGGGGCTCATAAAACAGAATTGCTGCTTTAAACCTTTCTACAGCCTTGGCCTTTTGAAAGTGGTTGTAATGAGTCTATTTTAGGACAAACTGTCCAATGACATCCCGGTCATTTAAAAAAATCCACAGGAAATTCTGAATGTGAGTCATGCCTTTGTCCTGGTGTTTTTCAAGGATTTTTGGAATTGATTAAAAAAAGAAAAGGCAGCAATCCATGATGTTGACAGAAACAACCACAGAAAGCTCATGTCTTGAGAAGTCACTCAACAAAGAAAGAGCCTCCCTAAGCTCCAAATATTTACTTGATATTAAGTCTTTCTAATTACCAAATCCCCACAACTCCCCCAAAACCCAAGGCTGGGAGTGACCTTGTGCCCTGCTATTTTCTCCTACCTGAGCGAGCTGAGTTTTACTGCTTGGTGGTATAAAAGGTCTGCACTGTGGGACGCCACAAAGATCCCAGATGTTCCCGAGTATCAGATGCTTTAGGAACCACGTAGAGGGATTAATCCCGTGCTCCCATCTGGAGTTTACAGACTTCTGATGAATGCATTAACAGGAGCTGCCAGCTCGCTGCGTTCCAAGCGCAGGAGTAAACTGCTGTAGAGCTGTATAGAAAACAGAAGCACTTCAAGAGGAACTGGGACTCTGCAGAGGCTGGAGCCTTCAAGAAAAATCCCTGTTATGTGAGTTCCCAGTGTTTTCACCTTTAAACTGAACACTGTCTTGATTACAGATATGTGAAACCTATATTGGAACTTGTGATCACAGGTCTTTCATCTTCATGACTTAACACAGGGAATCATTCTGAATCACACAAGAAATGCCCATGGTTCTTAACAAAAACCCACTTGTATCAAAGAGTATTTAAAATACATTGTAGTAACCCTTATCATTTTCCTTGTCCTCTCATGCCTTTCATCAACAAGCAACAGCGATTAGACACTAGGATGAAGATGAAATCGTACAACCTATAAACAGTTTGTCCTGAAAGACTTGAAGTCCTTTCCCAGGACTTTTGGGGAAAGTCCTTGTTCTCGGGAGGGGCATGATCCATTTTCTGTGGGAGAATGGGCTGCAGAATGTTCATCCTCAAGTTATGGCCTTCTAAATAAAAACGAAGCTGGTTTCAGACTGGTGTGGAACAATGCAGAAGCACTGTTAGTGATAGCACCAGCCCTCAAAAACGAAGTCAGACCCTGACATTGCAGTATTGGTTTATGCATAATACATACTTTAAAGCAAA
>WTXV02009172.1:0-11817 GCA_009823435.2 Nymphicus hollandicus
CCATGTTGACTGCCCCTCATAACCCTCTTATCCTTGACATGCCTTAAGATGGCATCAAGGATAAGGTGTTCCATCACAATTAGGTAAGTTAACTATGATAGACTTGCAACTTTGCTAGTAGATTTCATTTTACTCATTACACTTACTGTGGCTTAACATCATGCCCAAAGACACTCTGACACTAGTAGTTACCAGAAAGAGGTTCAGTTCTCTGGCTTTATTGAGCCAGACACTTTTAATGTTATTTCTACACAATTCACAGCAGCCAGAGCCTGTTAATGAGGTGTGTCACTGAAAGCACCCTCCTGCAATCTGCAAAGCCCAGCCTCATCATCAGCTGGTCTGGTAAATGAGAAGTTAGAAATGAGAATAAAGAGTTGAAGCTGTGTAAATAAGAAGCATTTATGTCGTTGGGGAGGCATTAGTCACTACGCTAACAGAATATTCTGACTACAAAAAGGCCATAGTATACACAGCTCAAGGCTCCACTTCTCACTGATATCAAATAGAATTACATACTGCATGTAACCAGAGATGTTTTCATATTCACTCTTCTCCATGTCCCAGGCAATTTCCTCTGGTCTCTCAGAAGAGAACACTCCAGATGAACTCTTAGAGTATAAAAGTTAATAAGCAGCAGAGATGGCTGAGTTTCACCAGATCTGTGGGAAGCCAACTTCTCAGCAGAAAAAGAAAAAAGATATTTTCTGACCTTTAAAAGACATTTCATAGAGTACATATTCTTTTATTACAGCAACAACTTAAGGATGCATAAACTCTTCCACCTTACTTTGATGAAGTGCAGACACTTAATTGCTCTCACAAAAGAAAGATGGGCTTTTCCATTATTAATTGTGGGGCTGGATAAAGGAAATGGTGTCTGGAAAAAGGCTTGCAAAGCTGAACCAGGAATGGAGACCAATCATCTTCTCTAGTGAAGAGCAACTAATTTATTTCAGGCAATTAAAAGCAAAGAGGAACCTCTGCCTTGCTCTGCCCTTTATATAGGTGTAGTCACTCTCCTGCAGTAAAGGTAATATGCTAGCTCAGAAGGATGACTTCAGCGCACTTTAGGAGGTTCTCAGGCGTGGATCCTCCATGTAACGTCATCAGATCATGTGTAAATGACCACACGTTCTGCAGAGGGCAGCTCCAAATCCAACAGATCTTTACACATAATAGACCAGATTCCAGGAATATAAATTCCACTATGTTCAGCAGAAATTTCTTCAGGATATTGTCCTATCAATGATATACAGGTGCATTTTTTCCAGAACTATTGCAATTAATTCTTCCCTTAGGTCAAGTGGCCATGGCAGTTTTTGTAATTCCAGCAGCTAAAAACCCTCTACTCCAAAACCATGGCATAAATTAGCTGGATTGTTATAGTAGCAGCACATTTGTTTCAATGCAGTTTGCAGTACTATAAGCTAGCAACTGAAGGCAAAATCCAAACTCCTTCAACAACATTTGCAAAAATGAAATAAGATTTGGTGTATTGTGAAATACTACCTTGAGGTTTTTATAGCCAGGAGGGCACAGATTGTATTCTCAACACAACAAAACAGTGAAGACCCAATAATCTCAACCCATGGAAGCAAAATTTTAATGGAACTTATAAATACATGAAACCTGGATTCTTAAGGAATTCACACTGACTTTTGAAGCCAATAAGAAAATGAAAAAAGGAGAGGAAAAGGAAATGTCTCTAAAGTGGTGACTGTAAGACCCAAGAAGCATATCTGTTCTCACTGATGAAGACAGGATAATACCCATGACAACACCTTGCAGAGGATTTAAAGAGACTAGTTGTTGCAGGATGTTCAACAACCAGCTCTAAACATGCAAAATGGATAGCAAGAGCCAGCAAACCCTGTCAGAGGCAGTAGTGTGGTCAGACTCTTCCAAATTATTAATGAAGCCAACAAGCCTCTTGACAAGCCCCACTTGTCAGATGAATGTCATTATGCATCATTATTTTGCATTTTAAACGCCCTCTTCAGCCAGCACACATTAAATCGTACCATTTTAAAGTGCCAAATAAAAAAACCCTGGCATAATAAGTCAGGTGTCCATAACTACATACTTATAATATTTCTTTATAAGACATCCAAGTGCCAAGTCACTTTCTTACTTATACATGACCAATATTCTGTTGCGATATGCTTAATTGTGAAAGTCCAAAATGCTGAAGTCAATCTATATGATTGACTTAAATAGTTCATCTTTGAGAAGTGATTAGTTATTACCAGCAAAGACTTGTGTCAATGGGTAGAAAACTGAAATTTTAAACTTACTTTCTAGTGATTTTCTGCAGAATTAGAAAAAATAAGATTAGAACTGATCCATAACTAGTGGTCAAGCACAAAGCTTATTATACAGCAAAACTGTTTTTACCACTGTCCCCACCCATCTTCACCACCTGGCAGTCTTTAAAGATAAAAGCAGTGAAATGCAACACAAACATAATCATTGAGATTGTTTGTATTTATCACTGAGAGGCACAGAGGAGTGATTTATAAGCGAGACCAAAACTGTCCAAGCATCAGGTGAAGACGTGAAGGGCATTCAGGGCTCAGTATAAGCACTTTCTACTGTCCTACTGTCAGCAGAGAAAATCAGTGCAGAAGGTGGACCAGCCAGTGGTGCACACAGCTGTGATGGGGAAGCATTTGCATTAGAAGAGGAACACTGAATATTTAAGGAATGTTATGGAAAAAGTGATGGGATTTGAACTAGGACAATATGCAGGTAACTTCCTGCTGTGGGATTGGGTAGCAAGTATTCAACTGTGCCCTCTGCACAGAAAAAAGTGCAGAGAAAAGGAGAATATGTGTTTTAGCTACATGCCTGAAATACTAATGAGCCATTCACAGAGTAGAACCAGAGATGGGCTGAGGTCTAGAATATCATAGCAGGAGACCAGGCAGGTAGTCTTAGCTGACCTAGCAGTGGCAACTGCAACTGCAAAAGGCAGTAAAACCAGGTCAGTCCCAATCAGGAACTGAAAACAAAACCAGGACCAACAGATGGGGAAGATGGGATGAATTTATAAGCTGTGGCTGGGCAAAAACATCAGCACATTTCCAAATTAAATGTTTTTCATGTGGAGTGCAGTGTCAACAACAGAAGCTTAATTCCAAGAACATTTAATTTTGCCAAGCAAAAAAGCTGAAGAAGGTGAGGAAAAATGTGGCAGGTATGGCAAAGTTTGAAGAGACCCATCAACAGTGGTTAAAAACACCCAGCAGAGGCTTTTTTATGAGAGCCATTTCCTTCTTCCTTTCTTCTTCCTTTATCAACAGATAAGACTTCCTTCTCCCTCTTGCCTATATGCAGGCTTTCCTGGCTATGATACCACCTGACACAATTTCAGGTCAATTGATCAGCATAAAAATTTTCTCTTAACTGAACCAAAGCATGCCCATCATAGCTTGTCTCCTTGTTCTTTTCTAATTAGAGCATATTTAATTGCAACATATTTCCCAACCCTCACTATAGTCTTTCCTTTCGCCAGGGTGAAGGAAATTGGGAAATCAAAAGAACACTAACAGGTCTAGGAGATTTTTCCTGAGAGTAAAATAACTGAGAAGAAGGTTAAGGGAGTCGGGCCAGGAATTTATAGGAGAAGGTGAGAGAATGGGTAGATTAAGGGATACCTGGAAGGAGACTTGTGAATGAAAAACCTGACTTGTGTTGCAGGTGATGATGGACAATCGACACCTATTCTCACTTATCACAGCAAGTTAATTCTCATTCATCTGATCGAGGCAAAGCATTTTTTGCGAAGAAATTCTTCACATTTAGGGTCAAGTTTGGTACAGGAAGAAAGCTCAAGCTCCTTCATCTGCTCCCACAAAAACTTTCTTCTACCTCTCCATCACCTCTTGCAGTGTAAGCAAAGCAATCCCTTTCATATCCTTCAAAGTTTCATCTTCACTGAACATTATCAGTTATCCCCAGGGTCCTAATTTATATCCTATTACAGTGCTACATGGGAATTAACTTAGCAGATGCCAAGCCAAATGCCCTGGGAATTTTAGCAAAGTAGTCTTTGAAATTTAGTAAGAGTGGAACATGCATTCATAGCAAAAATAAAATAACGCAGGTTTCTTTAAAAACTGTAGCAGGTTCAAAATTTCATGTTCTCTAATCCAGAAGTAGCATAGACCCCCTAAATACATGAAATGTTTCTATTACACTTATGAGTGAAAACTTAGAAGAATAGACATTCTAAAGCCAGCTATACACCTATACTCAGGCTGCCTCTGTTCAGAAAAATCCTCAAGTGACAAATATCTAACAAATATATTCTTCAGGAAGATTTAGGAGAAAATTACATTTTTTTTAAAGGAAGACTTTTCATATGTTCTTGATCTTTTCTCATATGCAGAAGTGGAACAGCTATTTACTTTTCTTCTACTTTTTATGGAACCAGCATGCAGAGCATACTTTTGACTCCATAGAAACAGCATTTTAATGCAAGTCAAATTAATAAACCCCTTAAATTTACAGGAGCCAATTTTTAAGCAGCATCAGGCGACAGAAAAATAGTTTTACAGAAAAAGGAGGACAGGCTCCAAGCTTCCTACATTTATTTTTTGAAAGGTTTATTATGTCAGCAAAGACCTCCCCTTCCTTAAGAGTTAAATTCACTTAAGCAAGGAGCAGCCTGAATCTCTCCTTCAGAGGCACCTTTATATGTGCTAAATGGTTCATACCCAAAGTAATATTTGGATGGACAAAAGGCTTAGAATAAAGTTCTGGGCAATTTTTCTTTTTCAGAAAGTCAAAATTAATATGAAGGCTTGTATCCCAGTATTCAGTGATGTAATAAGAATGAAGATATGGCAGAAAATAACTAAAACCCTTCCCCTAGGAAAGGAAAAGGGGGATTATTGCTTGTGTTTCTGGGAAACTTCCCAGCTACTATAACAATAGATCCCAGCAGAGGGACACAGACAAATCTGTAACTGCAGCTCAAATTTAAACAGATAAGATCTAAAAGAAATCATGTGAATGCTAGAAAAATGTGAATGCTAGAAAAATATAAGTGCCAGGTTACAATCCTATTTACTTCCAACAGGAAAAAATAATAAGCCTATACTTATTTACCTGTAAGAGTCTTTAAAGCAAATACGAGTAGAATAAATAGAATACTGGAAAAGCCTACAATTAAAAAAAAAATATGAGTCATTCCTCCAAAATCTCATAATTAAAAATAAGTTACAATACATTTATTTGTCAGTTGTTAGTTCAGCCCCTGAGAGCAGTTGCGTTGTTTCTAGCTTTTTTCCTCTCAGCCTGTAGGTATTAGAAAAAGCTTATACACACATGTATAAATAACATGTATGCAAATCAGGCATTTAAAAGAAAAATCATGAAATATCAGGAGAGCTTCAAGAAAAATTATCAGGACTGAGATTATTAAACTCTACTACAAAAAACAAAGTGAGGAGAACTACTTCAAACTTGGCCCTTATAGCACGCACAAGCCATAGCAAACTCTTCATGAACACGAGCTAGATGAAAATGTGCAGTTTTGAAAAGAACTGAGTCCCCAGGCCTGGAAGCACACTCCCATTACTACATCCCAACCCCAGCAGAGGAACAAATCTCCGTGCTGCCCCACCCCCATCTTTCTCATTTGATAAAGAAACCCAGATGCAATGCAAGCAAAGGACTCCTGGAATCCCAAAGTCCTTGAACTGGCTGATGAAAGATTACCCTCCATTCTGTACTACCTGCCCAATTAAGCAGTCACAGCCACTGCAAGCAGAGAACAGGGATGAATGCAGAGAAAACCCCAAGAACATCTGGAGAGGCCTACAGATTTAGATGCTGGATTTTTGAATATCTGAAGCGCTACCAGCTTTCAGACCAGCAAACAGTAAGGATGCTTTTGTCTTAGTATTAGCAAATCTCTTGTGGCAACTCCAGATCTGAATGAGATACAGCATTGCCTCAAAAATGCACACACTAGCATGTACCACTGAATTTATTAATTCTCCAGAATTATCATATATCTATTTTCACATCAGGCTTGAACTTGTATTGGCAAGATCAATAATGCTGCCTTATACATCACAACTCTCCAGCTTCACAGTTACTACTTCAGCATATATGAAATATTAGCAGGAAGTAAGGGGATAAGGTTCGGCTCAATGTGTTAAGACACTAGAAAAATCAAACAGGCTGATCTTTGACTCCAAATTACCTTTGACTCCAAATTACCTCAGAGGATAAGATGGAAACTGAACCAGTTACCTGCCATAACATCATCTGATCAGTATTGATACTTTAAATCATTAAATCATCCACCTTGTTTCTTAACAGTCAGTGCTAAATGCAAACCCAGCCTGCAACACAGTTAGCATTACCACAGGTAGCAGTCACCTAGCAGAGGGTTGAAAGGCCTTGTGACTTTCTGGAGTGTCTTTGTCAAGTTACTCATCAGCTGAAGAGTTTTCATTACCTAACATTAAACTGGAATTTGTAGTTATCAAAATATGTAAGTTTTAAAGGGGCACGATACTGCTTTGGTAGAGACTGCCTACTTCAGCCTACCTCTTGGTTCTCTTGCTGCCACAGCCTCTTCACACAGCAGTGGCTGCCAGCTCTCTATCTGAAAAGCAGCTTTATGATTTAAGAAAAGGAGGCTTGCTTCCAGCTAGAAAAATCGGACATCAGTTTGCAGACAGCCTATGCCTTGCCTTGGGGCTGCAAGTGGAATAATTCAGAAGTCTATTCCCGCCAAGAAATCATTTTCACTTAAAAAATAAAAACCACTATTTCCTCCTCAATACACTTAACTTTATTAAAAGTGTAATTCCCACTCCAGTCTTGCAGAGATGCACTCTAGCACTCCCAAAGAAAGGACTGTCATTTAATTAAAATAAGTCATTTTTAAACAGTCTAGCAATACCCCAGTGTGGCCTGGGGGACCATTCACAAGAGGGACCACTCTCAGTAGCACAGTGGACAAGGCCAAATCACGTCTGGCTCCCACACACTCACCAACAGAGTTTCCCATCACTAGGCCCAGCAAGTTTTAGCACTCTCAACACACCTTCTTGCTGACCCCATGTACCCACAGCACATACCCTCAGTTTCACACTATAGAAAGTAGTCTGGTCCTCACCATATTTCACAACCTTTGGATAGAAAAAGTGCTCAGAGTAATAATTATGTTGTACAGGGCACTGTGTGGGTCCCAGAAGAGGCCCTGAGCTGAGTGCTGGGTAGTGCAGAACAACTCTCAACATAGAGCAGGCTGCACCAAGCAGCACAGGTCACTCTTTGTGACATGCCCAGCTCTTCTTCAGCACTGTCAGCAATCTAATGATCTTCCCCATATTTGCAGGTGGCAGTGTAACTCTGAGACTTCACAACGTCTTGGTTCACTCCAAAACTCCTTTGGAAGCCTATAGATGTGATGGCAAGAACAGAACTAGGATTAGATTTAAAGTGAAACAGATAAACTGCAGCATTGCTGCTTATACTGGACAAGAACAGAATATAGGTAAGTCATGGAGGCATCAATGTGAATGGCACCTATTTCTCCATGCCACTTTTTGGTTTCTTGAAATTGTGAAAAGGCTTCTTCTCTCAGCAAGAATTCAGAAATTCTTCCCAGAAACTAAATTTCATGGGACTTTCAAATACATTTCTTTGTCTCAACAGGTGATCTTAAGCTCAGAGTGGTTACCTTCTAGATAAAGCCATGGATCAACAGGAAATGAGTGTTTAATTTTTGTGGCAATTGCTTTTGGAGTCCTTTGGGGCCACATACGGCCCCAGTTGAGAATATCAGCTCAAATGTGTAATTTTGCCAGGTAGGCATCCAACCTCAGAAGACCTGAAGTACTGTGGATGCTTCAGTACCTATACAGGTGCAACAGACACAGCATGGATAGTGTCCTGGAGTGCATAACTACTTTTTTTGTGTATTTTTCCTCTCTTTGAGACAGTAAGTTACATAAGCGGTAGTTCTGATGATTCAGGCAGGCAGCTAGAAAGAACAGTCCTCAATTGCTCTTTTTAAAATGTGCACTTGTAAATTAAGAAGCATTTCGAGATTAGGCATCTGTCCAATTCTTTTTATCATTTAGTATATTATGCTAATGAGGATGCTGTTTCTTTAATTATCATTTGAAATAAAAATTGCATTCAGTCCCTTGATCTTCCTTAAAACCATTCCCATGCTTGTTTCCCCCATAGGCTTTTAATCACACTGCTTCAATGTGAAGCTCTGATTTTGAGAAAAACTCTTCTCAAAACTGGTTCACTAAGAAAGTTGAAATTGTTTTCCCTCATCTGAGCTGTATCCTCTACCACTTAGCAGCTTAGGAGGAATGGCTATAAGACTCAAACTAATAATAGATTATGCACCGAATGCAGCCTAAAGCCAAAACCTATTATACTGCATATATAGCAAATAGCAAATTCCAGGACTAAAAGTAGAGAGACAACTGAAGTGAGCTATAAAATAATAGTGTCCTGTGACACTTCACAGTAGAATTCAGTAAATCCTATTTAAAAAGCACTTAATACATACATTGTGAGCTGTTAACTTCATTACACAAAATTACCCATTTATGATGTTCATGGGTATTTGTTATTCGTTTAAATGGCTCTCCATTTTGTTTCAGTGTGGCTTTCCGATTGTCCCAACAGAGATTCCTGTAAGAGAAGCCCTGGCTAGGTGGGAGCCTGAGCCTTACTGGATGTACAAAGTCACCCCCACTGGCTGTGGCTCTCCTGAACCTCTGAGCTCACCCTACAGCATCCCCACATGCGTGTGCTACAGGCACAGCAAAGCTTGTCTGCATGGGCACTGTGTTTCCATCCGCACATGCTGGAAACAGCCCCATGGTGGGGGGACTTGCCATGCCACCCCACACACACCTCCCCTAAGGATGAGGATAGGAGGCCGCACTGCCCAAAGCCTAACCTACCTCACCCCACACTCACCCCACATGTCAAATAGTCATCATCAACACATTTACTCTTCTCTGGAGATGCAAGCATAGCTGTATAAGCTTGTCTTCTCTTCTGAAAGGAGGAAAAGCCCATCTCATGAGTCACCTCTAGAAAAGCATGGACTTCAACCTCCAAGGCAGGCTCAGGCCACCCCCAGCGTTCAGGGAGAGGTTACTGGCGTTTGGCTTGAGCAGCAGCCACCCTTGAACAAGCCTTTTGATACTTGCCTCACTGCAGCCCTGAAACTCTTGATGCTTACAGAGTTACTGTCTCATACAATGAGTTGCACACATATGATTGATAGGGATCCTGGAGACAAGTAGCACTCCCATAGGTCACTACAAAAGATTTTTTCTTTTATGGTTTAGGGCACACACTACAGTAACCAAAGTTATATTTCAGGTATGGTAAATCTATTTAGAGCTTAACTGCAGTATGTATTGTATGTGGTGCTTTCATCCAACACTGAAACTGAAAGAAATACTTGATTTTGTTAAAGCTAAGACCCAAACTGTACCAACATCTTGAAGCAAAGTATTTACAGACAAATATTCTGACATCTCATTTATCTGTTTTGCCATAAAATTGGCTTATACATGATTAATTATGAAAAATAAGCACAGCATGCTTTCATGCACTTCTACTTTGAAATCAAGGTCACACTTTGTTTTGCAATTCAGAAAAAACCAATATGAATAATATAATTAACACATCAGAAGATGCTTTGCAAGTAACTTCATTTAAGCAGGCTAAACCAGGAGCTTATGAAGTTGTTACTATTCTGTCATTGCAGATGGATCAGTTCTTAGCCCCTGTTTATAACCTTCATTTTATTTGACTAATCCTTTATATTGAAAGGATGCTTGAAGAAACATCCCTCATACTAAGTCATACAACATTGAATGAAAACAGTCTTCTGACCTGAAAGCATTTGCAAGACAGTTCCTGCTCTGTGGACTCAATTTCAGCTAGGATGCTGCTCCTTAGAAACATTTCAGTAATGGTGTGGTTATACATGTGAAACCAGTAACTTAAAGTCATAGAATCATGGAATCATTTAGGTTGGAAAAGACTCTTAAGATCAAGTCCAACCACTAAACTAACACAGCCAATTTCACCATTAAGCCATATTCCTAAGCGACACGTGTAACCATCCCTGAAGGTGTTTAAAAGATGTGAACTCCACCACTTCTATGGGCAGCCTGTTACAATGCTTGACAGCCCTTTCAGTGGATGTAAGCCTCCTCTGGTGCAACTTGAGTCCATTTCCTCTTGTCCTGTCACTTGTTACTTGGGAGAACAGACTGACACTCCCTCACCACAACCTCCTTTCAGGTAGTTTAGGGAGTGACAAGGTCTCCCCCTCAGCCTCCTTTTCTCCAGGCTAAACAACCCCAGTTCCCTCAGCTGTAGCTCCCAGGGCCTTTAATGAGCTTCACTGCCCTTCTTTGGACATGCTCGAGCACCTCAATACCTTTGTTGTCATGAGGGGTCCAAAACTGAACACAGTATTTGAGGTGCAGCCTCACCAGTGCCAATACAGACTTCCATCACCCACCTGAATACATCCAGTAAGTCATTCTGCTAATTCTCTACTCAAGATATTTAGCTGCCAAAATAATTTTGTACTAAGCACAGTATAATAGTGCAAGACGTGGGTCTCAGGCATTTGGATGTAACTACTTCATGTGAACCATCATCTGCCCATACAGCTCCTTACAAACCCTCACCAAGCCTTTATATGCGAGTCAATTCTGGTGACAGAGCAAAACCACATGTTGACAAGTCCTTTGCTTCAAGTAGTGAGAAGTTAATTTCTAGATGCATGCTGTTTTCACTACAAAAATTTACCCAGTTCTCTCAGTAACAGCCATTTCTTAATACTGTACTTTCTCAAAGCATGAGAAAAGAGAAAAATAGATCAGCTTTTGACCTCAGCTACTATTCTTTCCCTCTGCCTCAGCTGCTGTGCAGAGCCAGCCCCAAAGACAAGCACGGGCTTGCAAAAGGACATATGCATTAGGAGCTGCCTACTGTAAAGGTCTGACCAACAAATAAGAGCCTCCCCATGTCAATACAAATTGTCAAGAAACTTGTTATTCATGTATCACAGAGCTAGACATAGAAAGCACCACTTTCACCGTATTGCTGATATTTTAATAGCTTCTTTTTTAAAAAGAGCAATTTGTTCCACTGAAATCTTGCTTTACAATGGCAATGACTGGGCTCAATTTCAATAGAAATTAGAATTGCCTTTCTCAAAAGGAAGCTCAATTCTATTAAAGGTTAAGAAGGTAACAGACAAACACACAATAAGAAACACCCAAAAGCACTATACAAACAAGAAACAAAATTCAAAAGAATTCAAAAGAAACAGGGTGGGCAGAAGTCATAGGCCCCACGTGTGCAAAGAGAAATGCAAAATGTGGAATAATGGCAAATGACAAGCTGAGACAGAGGCTAAGGTCTGCTAGAAATGAGGTAAGGGAACAGAACCAAGGATATATGCTTGAGGAGTGCTTCAAGTTATCAAAAATATTGTCATATTGAATTTTAATGTAGCAGAGAATCTGTGGATTCTGTGTTAGGACACTGAAGCCTTACTAGTAAGTCTTCAAGAAAGCCTGAAAGTTCTAGTTCTCTACACAGAGGACTGAAGTCAGCTCTAGCTGATGCTATATTAGATACCTTACTGGATACAGGTGAGCCATTTAGCTAGAAAACAATGATTCACTACAGGAAAAGGGAAATGCTCAAGTTTCTTTTGCAATTTGAAAATAATATGTAATCTTAAACAATACCTACTTTACTTGTTTGGATATTTTAGAACAACAG
>WTXV02009173.1:0-22099 GCA_009823435.2 Nymphicus hollandicus
TAAGTAGAAGGTAACATTTATAAAAGTGGATTCAAGTATAAGTACTTCAGCAATGCTTTAGTATGTGCTTCTTTCCTATACAGTATTTTTGTAGGTATGTGATCATAGACTGAACTGAAAAATAGGCTTGAAGATTCATTGAATCTTCATTTATAAAATTCATATGCATATAAATACACATACCTTAAAGAATTCTTTCTTTTCAACTTGTTCATTGCCATCTGTATCCAGCATTTTAAAGGCAATCTGAAATCCAGTCTGGGGTTCTGCAATAAATTGCAAAAGAACTTTATTGTAAATACACGCACACACACTCTTATTTAATGCAAAAGGTATATGGCCTATGGTTCAGGTCTCCATTGTTATGCATGTATATGATATTTCTAGTAAACCATATGTACCTCCTCCAATATAACCAAACTTTTTTGAGCACCTTTTACTACCCTTTCAAGGGATAATTAATGCAATGGCAATGCAAGAAATGCCAGCAGTGCCTAAGTGCAAACATAGATGTCCATCTGATCCCAACAACTGTAAAAATGTTGTATGTCCTATCCTGGTCTTAGATATCTTCTATAGATATCTCCATAATCCCACATAACTTCTGGAGTTGAGCTCTGACTTGTTTATTAGAGCTCGTTTTCAGGTGAGAAGTGCTTTGAGAAACCAATAATTATTCCCAAACTGCCTGAAAGAGCTAGTGTACCCCTCAGGTAGTTCTTGCATGCATTATTGTATGCCAATATTTGCAGTCTTCCCTAGTTTTCCCCAGCAAACAGACCAATCTTGTAATTGTGGCCAGCTCTCTCGGCTTCTGCTCCTGCTGTATTAGCCCCAGGCCTTTTTTTCCTTCCCTTCACCTTCCTCCCTAAATGTACTCAAATGCTACTGAGATGTAATAAACCACTCTTTCTGGCCTTTTTGGACAAAAGCATGTTTTGTATGACTCCCATCAAGCTGATTTTTTCCAGGAATTTTATACAATTTTACCCTGCATTTCCTTCACCAAATGGATGTTTCTTTTCAACACAAAAATGTAATGAGTTCTGAGTCTTGCAGGCACTATAAAAACATGGTGTGTTTTGAGCTCCTTCCCACAATTTCCTGATCTTGCTTTGCTTATAGGAGGTGAACTCACTCATTAGCAAGCCCACACAGGAGCAGCATGCTGCTGAAATGTAGTTACAGTTCACTGCAGTAGCAAGCACTTATCCCAGTAATTTCTGGGAGCAGGTGAATTAATTCCATAACCCAGTCAAGTCAAGCATTAATATGAAAGCCACAGACTTATTGTCTCTAGAATATATTCGTGTTTCCAAGAATAATGTTGGACTCATGAGGGCAGTGAAGCAGTATCTCTAAAAACCCCTAATGCCTTTGCAGTTTTTCTTTTGGAAATATATTCTTCCAGCTTCATCCTGTAATGTTTTAAGTCTTGCTTTTTTTTTTTTTTTTGGAGGATCTTTCTGCAGAGGGAACAAGTTAAAGGAATATCCCATGCCTTTTAAGTGATAACAAGATGGTTAAAGTAAGTAATACTTTTACATTTTAGATGTAACTACATCTTCATTAGTCAACTAAAGTTCTCTGTGGAGCGACCCTGTGATGCGGGGATATTTTATAAATACCCTTGCAATCTGCAGAGCAGAACCCTTTCCTGGTGGCTGGGTTATAATACTCAAAACTGGCTTCCTTTCCATAGAAATGCCACACACTATATTTGCGTTACTAGTACAAAAGCAAGACAAGCGTATCCTATAGCATATTTAGAGAATAAAAGTAATTTATGTATTTAATAGTAATTCATACCATCTGTGTTGCAATTTTCAGATAAGAGAGCTGTTACTGAAAATATAGGACCTAAAGCTGCTTTTACTGTTCAGAGATGACATACTGATATGATGTAACCTCAAAGGTATGTGTTCGAAAAATAAGCATAGTTCAAAGACTACCTCAGATATATTTGTGTTTAATTAGAATCAGGCAAAATTCCAAAATCTGAACAGAAGAGCTTCATCTTGACTGTGAGTGCAGGTTAGACTTAGGTGCTTCCCCTCCAACTATTCCTATGTTGACCAACCTGTCAACTTATGTGACTGGCTAATTGAAATGAAGCTTTGAGTAAAAGAGACAAGTTCAATTCCTGGGCTCCTTCACCAGGCAGGGCTTTACCAGAAGCTCCATTAACCAATTGCTGGGAATTAAATTCAATACAGCACTGGAAGAAAAAAGATAGCAATGATACAAGGCACACAGAAAAAAAGGGATCACAGAGGGCAAAATATGACCTTTGCTGCAAAATTACATTTTCAAATTCAGAGTTACAGACAGTGCTTTTGTATGACAGGCAGCACAGTCTGGTCAGCAGTGTCCTGGAACCAGAACCCTGGAAACCTAGTGACACTTCCCATTTCCATATTGCTCTGTTGGTGATTTAGAAGAAGTCATTTAAATATTAATGGCTGCTTTAAGAAATCTCAAATTAATTCTCACTAGTGAGAGAGACAGGTTGTGTAAATGGGGACTGACTGACATGGGATACTTCTTAGGCAAAGATAGAGGCACTAACACATGTTGACGTTTGCTTTCAAATTGATCTGTATGATAACTCTCTGTGTAACCAAAGCAGCAACATCGGGCACTGCATTTTTATCCTGCATCAAAATGTGCCTTCGTTTCTGCAGTTCAATACATTCTGTGAATGTATTGAATTCTGTATATTCTGTGAAAAATAATGTTGCTTGATTGTCTGGAGAAGTGGAACAACTTGCTCTTACACTGCTTCAATTTTCTAATCGCTTCAGCCAGTAAATCAGCATGAATTTACTTTCAGCTGCCACTGATTTTTAAAGAAATAGAATCTTTGGCACCTATCACTGCAACTTTAATTAAGGTATTCTTTGGAAGTTACAATGTGGCTGTTGTGGTTGTCATTTAAAAAAAAAAAATCTTTCTGAGTTGCAGCAAATATTTTAAAATTGACCTTCTAACTGGGCTAGGCCCAAATTATTTATGATTTAAAGAAACCACCTGAATACATGGTGTAACTCATGTTTGAGCTGTGCGTAGGACTGGACAGTCACTACTGGTGACAGAGTGTATTTGTATGTTAAATAGGTTATCCTTATGCACATACACTATTTAATACTGTGTACTAGCTGAAATATCCAAAGAAATCACCCTTCATGCCATGCAGCAGGAACTAATGCAGTTCTAAGAGATTACATAAATTGCAAAAAGGGGGCCCTAAACTGTGCGAGAGGTGTGCACCAATGATCACCATCTGTGAAGGCTGGACATATTCTCTCTGCTCTCTGGAGACCAGTATTACTTGTTCATACTACACTGTGAGAGGGTGGATTAGTAGAGCAAGAAAAATTTGTCCATGTGTGTAGCTGTGGACCTCGCAGCCACAGAAGTGATGAGACTTAAGCATCTACATTCTACTGTGGTAAGAGTGACTGCTTCCTTCTCTCTTTTCCCCATCCACTGATACCATGAGTATGCCTTGTTTTGTCCCTTGCTTAAAGTGTTAGACCTGTGTAAGTCAGTCAAACAAGACTGCATGTGGACTATTACACAGACATGCATGAGGGCTACCTCACTACTAGTCTATGGGTCTTACTGAGTAATGCCCATTGCACGCATCTCAAACCTCGATATTTTCCAGTGTCACCTACATCTCATCAGAACAGCACTGGGAGGTGGCAAGCATGACACAGAGTAAGTGTGGGTCACGAAACCCAGATAATCCAAGATCACTTCCATGCACAATAAAAATGCCTGCTGTTTGCAGATAAAGCAAGTACTAAACAAAAAAGTTTTTTAAAAAAGCGTTTGATAGAGAAAAAGGAAGGAGGCAAAGGAGGGGGCAGAAATGCCTGCAAAATACTTGGAGAAATAAAGTCAAAAGGAGAAAATAAAAGGATTAAAAGCTAGAACAAAAAGACACTGCGGAATTCTGCTGTTTATGTATAATATCCATTGCATATCTGAACACATGAATAGTAGGCAACAACCTTCCAGACACCACAACAGCTTTTTACACCACTGCATGAGCTATATTGTTATTGTCCCATTGTCCAAAATGACTGAAACTACTGTAAAACAAATTAATTATCTTCCCCCACTGTTCTTCTTCCCCTTATTATGTGGTCTTGTAACCAATGTCTCTCCTCTCTCAAAGTCACTTGCAAGACTTCTCTCATCCCATGGAATAGGGATTAGCATGATTTCTGAAGTACTGCTATGGACCAATGATGACACTATGCAATCAAAGTTATATCCACTTACATTAACACCTTATCATTCTATATATGATAGTTCTTTACATTTTCCTATAACATAGACATTTAGAAAATATCAGAAAAAGTTACTGAAAAGCTGTTAGTAGCAGATAATTTACACGTAATACTTACTTGTAAGGATTGTCAGCAAAAATAGGTACTCTGCATAAGATATCAACCCTGAAATAAAAAGAGTTAAAAAATGACTTGCAAACCCCCCAAAATACTTACAGCAAGACTTGAAAGATCATATCTTATAAACATAAAAAATGTAGTTCAACATAATATTAAATAGTTATTAAAGTAAGCCACATTATTATTTAATAAAGTTTTTACTTGTTTTTAGTGCTCTGATGGTAAAATTCCCTATCCAGACATTCATCAATGTTCATGTCTAATCAAGAAAGTAAAGTTTATTTGGTATTAATAAAAGGCCTACACTAAATCTTTGGATTCTCACTGAAAACATTCAATGTTTATATAAAAGGCAAATAAATTAAATGTGCTTTGTCACATTTAGTACCTGGGAGGAGAACTACTCTAACGTTACCCTCAAGGATCAAAGTCCTCCATCCTTTGGCAGGCTCACGAAGGCAGAGAATAGCTTCCCTCTAATTCTCAAGGGGAACATGGCAACACGCAAAGCTGCCAAGCTGCTAGATTGTGCTGATAGTACCGCTGGGCCGCGTGCCAAGAGGAGGCTTCTTTTTTTTTTCCTTTTTTGCTTAAATAGGAACATGTCCTTTCTACAAAGTGAAAGTATTTTCCCCCTTTTGAAGGAAAATTCCAGTGTTTTCGTTTGAAATACCGCCTTAAGTGAAAAGCCTGAACAAACACAAAGATGTGATAGCGTCAAAATAGAGCATAAGAGCTAAAGATAGTGCATAATGAGGGTGGTTAAACAACAGAATCTGAACCATCTGCCCTGCAATAATGTTTAGAGAAAAAATGTAAAGGGCTTTTTTATAAATCATTTTTGAAAATAACTGAGCTACTTTTAACTTGTGAGCTAAACATTGTATAATGCTGAAGCTGCTTAAAATAAGGAAGTTTAAACACGCCTATCTATGCAAAGATAAACTATTTTTTATAATTCATATTTAGTTAATTGAAGATAAGGAATCTACTTAAGCTTCAGTGATAAACAATTAACTTCTGATAAATTACTATGCAGAACCAACAACATTTATATTTGACCTCAGATAGTGACTTAATACTAAGTTTTAAGTACCAGAGTTTAGAAATATTAAATTACTGACTGCAAGAGACTGAAAATCTGAGAACAAGTTTTAGCTAAAGACTAGTCTAATGCTGATCCTGTTCCCAACTCACTGTGGTTCCATATCTCAGCTTTCCTCTCCATTGAAATAAGGCTATTCATGCTATCATCCAGCATCCTTCATGTGTAAATCAGCACAGTACTACAATCTTGTACAATCTTGTGAAAATATGAAATACTTTTATCTCAAAGATTTAAGTTCTGCTTACAAGTTTTAGGGTTACTGCTATTGCAAGAATGTAAACCACTGTTTGCATTGCTGAAAAACTTGGAATCGTGTTCCTAGATGAAGTGTCCAGGATCTCTACAAAAAAGAAAGAACTACTACAATTTTGGTTGGGTGTGGTGTTGTGGTTTTTTTTTTACTGTGTGTGTGACAGAGCAAAATAATATTTAAAGGAATAATACAAAGGAAGACAAGACAAGGCAGTAACTTTTCAAGTCTATATAGAAACCCTAACCCTAACCCAGTCATGGACTGCAATGGTTATCAGCACAAAGATCCCTGCCTGAAAATTTAAACAGCAAGTGCTGAAGGCCAGCATCACTGTTCAAGGAGAAGTGGCAGTCTGCCTCTTGGCTGTCTTGAGATGTGCTGCACAGGGAGAGTCTAAGGAAGACCTGGAAGGTGAAGACAAACAGCTTATGCGAAATAAAACAGAACAAGGAGAGCCCAGTGCTGGGATACAAAAGAAGAGATTATATACTCAAAGCAGTCATGTAAGAAAATCATATTTATCAAAGCAACTGAAAAGATATTAAGATGGCAGACTACATTTGTTAAACTTGTAATAATTGAGACACAAAATGTCAGACACCTGGATAGTTTTAGCTATAGGGGTAGACAAGAAACATTGTACCCTCTAAAATTTTGCAGAAAGACTGCAAAATTTATCTGGAGGTGATAGGATGCAAATAAAAGACCAATTTAAGGACAACACCCTGCTTATTGTCTCAAGGGAGAAGCATGATGGCTTTATTCATTCAAACTGCAGAAGGCTGGAAAGAACAGCCTTGCAAGAAATGGCAGGGTGAGTCACAGACTCTGTTTTCATCATCTTATTGTAAGCTGATTGAAAAGTCGATACAGTAAAATAGGTAAAAAGGCAAATATAATAAAAATATGTAAACAAAAAAAAATCTTTATTGTTCTTTAAAACCCATTTCAGTGCCTTAAACCAAATCCACAGCTTGTCTGACACTTTCTGGCAAACTGATTACACTAAAATATTTTGAGATAAGATTTTTCTTTAACTTGTGTACTAATTTCCATTAAAAATCTTAGTTTGATTTTTTTGTCCCTTTACTACCTGATGTGAATAGCCAATTTACCTTATCCATAAAGTAAATTAAATATTTTGGTAATTTTATTTTTATTCTACAGTAATCACTACAAAGTTACTCAAATTAGAAGATGCAATGCAACAAATTAAAACCCCCTCAAATAACAAAACCAAACCCTGAAAATTATATTCATGTCCAAGCGAAATTTAAACAATTAAAGCTTCACATACAGTTGAATGACTCAGCATACTTGCAGCCAAGTATTTGCAGTTAGCATCGGCAAAATACTGTCATTTTCTAACACTAAATGAGCCCTTCCTATCCCTCCCTAGAAATCTCTACCCTCAAACTTGATAGCAAATGCTGACAGTACAATATTTTTATCACTGAATAAATCAAAAGCATACCCAGAAAATATGACATGAATTTTAAAACTGCCCACTAGAAGGCAGAATTCCCTAGCATTACATTTTACAAACTGGACTGTTGACAGTTTCCCTCTACTTGCTATTTAAATAACAATTTGAAGGTAGTTAAAATAAACTCAGCTAAACAGTGGAACAGGTGTAGATTCATTATTATCCCTTTGGCAACTTGCAGTGTCAGCCACAAGAAAAAAAAAAAGGTTCTACAAAATCAGGGATAGAGCAAAAAACACTCAAGAATTAATGACTGGGAATCCTTTAAACACAATCCTGGGAAAGCACATGATGGTTATTAATTTGAAAAGACAGGAATAACTATTTAATACAAAATCCATCCTTCTCTAGGACAGGAAAAGAAGGTTCAACGAAGGTTCAACTTTGTTCAGATATGTTTCAGGGCTGCTGGGGTATGCTGGAGCTTGCATGCGTGGACTGAAAGCAAGGCACCTGGCTGAAGACCCGTCCACACTGGCAGAATGATGTAAGAAATGAACCACAGGCAGAATAAGCCATAAAACCAAAGGACAGGCAAAACACTGTAGGCTCAGATTGAGGGCTGCTCTCTTGGCACAAACTGCCAGCCACGCCCAGAGATCTGCTGTGCATGGAGAGAGCGTTGCTCATGTCCGCCAAGGAACTGCTGCAGTGCAAAGGCAGCTTTATTTTCCAGAACCATCCATGGGACAAGGGATTCAGGCTGAACTCTATCACACAGACTTTGTGAATAGACGCTGCTGGTCTTTCTCATTAGTTTGGGGATTTCAGTCTTTGTTACGGTGAAATGGTTAATTACTCATTTATTTGGTTTCCTTGACCCTCTTGTTTGTTTTTTTCCCTGCAATTAATTTATGATAATGAGGTGTTTATTTGGTGTTCTTTAGCTCCCTGTTGTTAAACAAACAACATCCGAGCTCTCAGAGTTTTCTCTTTATGTAGCCGGATACAAGGTGGAAAAGCTGGGTGAAAAGTGTTGAGAAGGGCCACAGAGCTGTTGAAGATGAAGAATCACAGAATGGTTTGGGTTGAAAGGGACCTTAAAGATCATCTAGTTCTGACCCCCTGCCATGGGCAGGGACACCTTCCACTAGACAATGCTGCTTGGAATCAGGGATACCACTTCACATAATTAGATACAAATTTCATTTTTGGTCTTAGTATCCATGCATTTAAGTTATATAGTGAAACAGCAGCCTAGTAACAATTCTTAAAAGTCCATTTTATGCTGAAGTCATCCCTTTAGCTCTTTTCTCCAAGTAGGCTTTCTGATTTCTGTCACGACTTCCAGCACCTCAGAAGGCTTTCAATTCCCAGCCCTGCCTCTTTACTTTCTCTTGCATAACTGAGAGTTTTGCCAAGTAGGCAGCTACTGGCTAGATGGGAATGAAGTCAAAACCCTGAAACCTTCTTTAAAAATACATTCAACTCATACTATATAATGAGATAAAAAGCATTATGTACTTTTCGCTATGAAAAGCACTCATTACCTTTATCACCAAGCTCTCTAAAAAAGGTCGCTCCTGGTTTAGCTTTGGTAACACATAGCAGTGCAGCATCTACCTCCTTCAAAGACACAAACAAGAAAATATAAAGCCAGTTTTCAAAGAGAAATCTATTCAGTTGAGTAACAGAAAGAATGCAAGTTCTTTTGAAGAAGGAAAGGAACATTTTGCTTACCTTTTTTGTCAGTTTCTTGGCTGAGGCTTTACCTATAAAAAAAAATAATCATCATCATTCAATAACAAACCGGCATTAAACTTTGATCAGGTTCTGTGGCATTTCTTCAGATTTTTATGGGAAAATGCTCAGTAATAGGAAACAGAGTATTTTGCAACAGGCAGTTTGTTTCTAATTCCCACAACGATCAAGAAAGGACAACATTTAAAAATAATATGAGCAATCTGTTCGAGTGTTCTTGCAACCTAGAAGAAACCACAGCCCACTGGTATCTATGACTGACTTCCTAGTGTGATTTCACGTACTGTGAACTACAAATGTAGTACAGATTCCAAAGCAAGGTTATACAGTAGGAAACAACCATAGCATTTAAAAAGGGATTTTCATGCTCACATAATAATCCTTCAAGTGCAGGTTGAGTATGCAAAACCTAAGAAATATTAAAAAAAGAGAAAAAAGAATGAAAACGTTGATGTTCCTATTAAGCAGAAGTAAACTGAACAACTCCACCTTGTGAAACAGAACCAGATGAAACCATGCAGACTTCCAAGTGCTTATCAGTAGGTTCAAGTATACACACTCAAATAGGGGAGCCGCTGGCAGCAGCGTAGGTTATATTCCTCTCTAAATCACCCATTTGAGGAACTGCAATATATTATCAGTGAAATGCTTCAGCTGGTTAGGCAGGGACCTCAGAAATCCTGCATTCATGGACTGGCAGGAGGCTGCATCCCTTTGCAGTTTGTCCACCCTATCACACCCGTCTTTCTCCTCAGCATTTCTCCTTATGCAGTTCTAAAAAACCCTGTGTCCTTCATTCTCCCTTCCTTAATCATCAGTTCCTCTGGATTCCAGCCAACCATTCCCTTCTATTTAGTCACACTGTGCAAGCACAATCTGAGCTGCTTGCATCTGCTCTGAGGACTGATGCCCTGCATGCAGCAGGCTTCTCTGCTCCATGCTCAGACTCCAGGGCTTACTTTGACGCATCATGGGCATCTTGCATCCATCCGAAGGGTCACTGGTGCAGCACTGCTGTTTGGAAATAGACATGATGGAGCTGGTGGGCAGCTATCAACAAACTTTTACCAAGCATTTTCACAGGCCCATAATTTAGCCAGACAGAGGTGCTTTCTCAGTAAAACAGTGAATTTCCCTAATGCTGGCAAAAGACATGCCCAGCTGCAGGGGGTCTCCACTGGCAACATTTGGCTTCAGATGAGTGAAGCTGCTGAAACACCTCAACCAGCAATAGTTCCTTCTCCAGCACAGGCAAAACAGTGCCCTGGCTTCTGCTCCCTGAACTGCGAATAACAGTTTTGATGATAAATTCCTCTCCCCGCCCCCAAATCAGCCTAAGGCAGACACCTGGCACATAACATTTCAACCCAAATGTTTGAGTTTGACAAAAGTTATAAGCAACTAAAATTAGGGTTTTAATACTGGAGTGTTGAGTGACCCCAGCAACAGGTGTTACAAGCACCACCTGTTGCTGTGGATGAATACATTTTTGTGCAGTCCATGTGCATTTTCACCCATATATATATCTATAAAGCTACATAGATAGATACCTTCTAGATCAAAGGATGTATGAAATACTCTACTTTGTCTCAGTTGAGATAAAGGAAGTCAGACTAATAATGGTTTGGGAAAAGAAGGAAAAATCATGACATCCAGTAAGGCTGAATCCTAAGCAGTGCGATGTAACACCAGTTTAACATTGCTCAGGGCTGCAGAGCATTTTAATGAATGGCTATTTAGGTAATTAAGTGGTTCAGATCCCAGCTCTGAAATGTCGCCATCTCTGTACAGCGTATTTCATTGTGGAATTAAGCTACAGCAGCTTTTTCAGCTCTGGCAGACCCATACAGCGAGAAGTCTTACAGGAGGAAATGAGTCAGGCTGTAAGCCTGATAAAAACACTATCTGAAATAAAAAAGGGAAAACCACTCTGTATTGAAGCCAGCCATACACCCTCATTCAGTTAACAGCAGCTCCACTCATTCCACTCTTCTGTGGCCCCAAGAGCATCACATCTGGGACAGCACCCACTACTGAAGCAGCGTACCCGGCAGTAGCCTTTTGTCAGCATCCAGGAGGACAATGAAGGGAGACAAGCTGTACTCTGTGAGCTGGAACAGTAAAGGCATGAATAACTGATGCAAGGTAAGGAGAAAGCACTGGGAGCTACTGTTGAGACACTAGTTGGCCAAATTTGTGAGGCTCTATGGTTAAGTCCGTATTTCTCTTCTTCATTTTGTATTCAGCAAAGCAACTCTAAAAAACTTCAGGTACTCAGATGTAAACATACGGACTTTCTTTTCACCAGCCAGCAGTCACAACTGCAACTGCCTAGAGCTCATACACATGGTTGTGGAAGCCATCGGTATCTGCTCTCTTGTATTTAGCTGTGGCCACGCTTGAGATGACATTTAAGACATTGACATGCCAACTGACTTCTTTCAGAGCTGAAAAGATAGGAACAACAATACAGAGGCATGGGTGAAAGGACTAGTAGAGGAAGGGAAGCCTTTGCTGAGTGGCAGAAGAGTAAGAGGACAGTCACATCATGCCAGGATGTGGTGAGGGGCAGAACAAGGTGCGTGAGAGTCGGTCCCTGCCACAGATGACTATATAAGGGGCAGCTGCTACAATAAGAAAAGGAAAAATGGCAGGAGGGAAAGAGACAGATTGTGAGATAAACAAAGATATTTCTCTTTTCTAAGTAGTAAATACAGCAGAGTAATATATGTGGAGCCTTTTAATTGTGTTTTTCTCAAATGGGCTTAAAAATAAAAAGATTTTATAGCCTAGTCAAATGAAAATGGCAATACAGATGTCAGCAAGCATGTGTACCAATAGGTTAGGAATTTATTTTAAGAAGACTGACAACTGGAACCCTAGTGTTATCCTTCATATTGCCATTTGTGTAAGGTATTAGAATAAAATCTTATAATAATGTAATATTTTAAACTGGAGAATGATCCTTCAGTAATTATTTGACATTTTCTAAGAATTAAATCCAGTTATATTATATTGAAACTGTCACCATATAAAATCATCTGTGAAGACTTAAATCTCAGCTTTCACTTGGAAACATTAGCTACTTTTATTGTAGCACTCATAATATTCCCTGAATAATAATCTAGCTTTTGGTGCTTATTCTTTCCATTTATTCCCAATTATTCACTTCCTAACAATGAGATCCCTTTAAACACCAACAAGGAAAGCTCTGCTAGTATTGCACACTACCATAGCAAATGTGCAGCCCTCTGAGGAACCAGGTCTTTTAAGGCCTTGTCTACAATAATTAGCAAAAGAAGGTTAACTCCCATCACAGAAAATGTACTGCAAAGGTATGAGCAGTTTTCTTAGCCAGTTCAGACACTGAAAAAAACACTTCCTTCCTATCAATTAAATTTGATGCTGTCACTACAAATATATCAGGATATAAGTCTCTCTCTGAGGGATACAGGCAATGCTTATAATTATTAGGAACTATTTCATCTAGTAAGTGAAAGATCTGTATGATGCACTTTTCTATAGTTTTATTCTTTTATCTTGATAGATTCTTACTAATAGGTAAAATTAATGACATTAGAGAACTCTGTAGCAGTAACAGTCTTACTTTGGTATCAGGAAAGAAACTTGGAATTTTTATTAGTTTGAATTTGAATGAATGAGAAGAAAAACTTATTTCTTTTCCTCCAGACCTACCAAGACTGTGACAGAATTCTGGCTTCAAGGACAGTGAGTATTTTTAAGGGTCTCTACATATTTTACAGATGCTGTCATCTAATTTTCACCACCTGTATCAGATCCATGAAATAACAATGAGGTACAGACACACCTTTCACGGACAAAACATCTTAGCTTTTTAAGTTGAATGAATACCAAGTCTACTTAGAAGTCCACAAATTCTGTGCTGTTAGCCAAGAAACTTAGCTGACAACTGTAATTACGAAAACACTGCCAAGAGCAGCTATGTCAGCCTTAATTTGCCCTTGGCAAAGCTGGGTATTTTGTCACATACATTTCTTACAATAGAAGTGTTTCCATCATCTACCAGGTTTTTACACTAAGATGTAGAATGAACCTGACATCAACGTTAGGATTAACATTAGGAAGGGGCTGAATTAAACAAGTACCCACTTGCACTCAGTAACACCCATTTACACCTGTACAGCTAAGGAAAGGCTTAGATCTGACAAAGGATGTTTAGAGCCAAAGAATGAACAAAATCATGATCAACCATTACAAAACCCATGATCAAATACCAAAGCAAAAGTAGAGAAGTTACTACTATCTGCAAGAAAACATAATTTTAGGTCTGCAAGTTGCTCTATTTTGGTAATATGAAAATTAAAATTAATTTCTGAATCAATCTTTTTCCACAATCTTAACTTCAAATGAGAACAGTGGAAAATAGGTATCTTATCCTAGGAGGACAACAAACTCCTGACCCTTTTATTAGCAAAGTCACTGAGATGGTTTGACCAGGACCTCTTTCTAGCTCCATTTCAGATAGACACAGTGATAAGTCAAAAAAAGAAAACAAAAAGGAAATTGTCTCACACTTTTTTTAAATTTTAGATGGCAATCACTGCTAACTTTTCTGTTTGAAGTCATAGTGAGGTATTAGGGAACCAATTTTTTTCATGAAAACTTAAGACAAGAATACCATTAAGTATGTCACAATTCAAACAAATTCTGATTCCACAAAATGATGAGTGAAATAAACCTTTTATGCTGGATATGATCTCACCACACTCATAATCTGAGGATCAGGGCATTTTATAAACCCAAACCACTAAGTGCAGCTCATCCCTTCACAGCAGAGCCCACCCTGCAGCTCTGCCTCCCATCGGAACAAGAATTTGTATTTCTCCATTTTAGTTGGCTGCCAGCTTTTACACAAGCTGAACTCTCAGAATCCTGCCCTGTGTGCCAGCAAGCTGGGTTAGCTAAGAATCATGTACGTTGATTTCCTTGGGGAGATCCTGTTAAATTTTTTTGTTTAAATTAGCCTAAACCAGAAGATCATTGAAATTCAATAGCTTGTATTTAATTACCAGCTCTCTCTCAGATATTTTTAATCATACTGGACAAATACCTTATCCGAACAAGGTGTCCTTTGTTTACCTGCCTTATTTACATTCTCGGCTCTTTAAAGCTCTTCTATGCATTCATAAAGTTCTTACTGCTAATGAAACCAATAATGTAAAGGGCAAAAATTCAAGCCAGTAATTAGTTCTTTAAGGACTTCTTTTGAAACACTTGGTGATACTGGAGATAAATCAAGGATAGCAAAAAAAAAAAAAAAAAACCCACAAAAAACCAACCTTTTTGAAAGAAAGCATGACAAACCAAGTGGTCAGACTGCTATGATAGCTTCTGGCAAACTAAAATCTGAATAATAAATGAGCGTGCCATTTAAATGAATTAAAAATCCACTTCAGCTAGAAAGCTTTTACTGAATTAATGCATTGCTCCATTGAAAGATAATTGATAAAAGTCATTTCAATCACATGAATTAGTGAATTGAACCACCTGAATTAATATCCAAGTATGCCCAGTGGAAAAGGCAATTTGCAGTAACAGAAGCTTCTGATATACTTTACAAAACAAGCTTTGCATCTGTCCTTCTTTATTTAGAACAATCGTTCCTCTGAGGAAATGAGAAATATACAGTGCTGGGCCAAGGCCAGCACTGGCAGATCTCCATTTCAGAGGAGCAGTTGCATCAGAGCCAGTTAATACCAGAAGGTTTCTCTGTGAGTAAGGCAGCACTAGGTAAAAAAAGTGGATACTGATGCAGGGAGAAAGCATTAAAGGATGACAGTCTTTTAGGAAACTGAAACAGATTGAAAAATTATGATAAGCTAGTTTCCAAACTGTGTGAGACTGTGGCACCAAGCCACCAGTGGTGGCAGGAGTTCCAAAATAACCAAAGTCACCAACATAAAAGCAGATATTGTGGTGCTCACTGCAGAGCACATGAGCAGCTCAGTCCTCACTGGGACTGGATTGTAGCTGGAGTCTGTGGGGGTGCAGGGATGGCAGGGGAACAACTTTTCCTTAAGTACCATCCAGGGAAAGTGACTTGCTCCCAGATCTGCTCTCTTTCAAATAACATATCCAAACTGCAGATAGGAAAAGCTGAGAACAGGTTCAAACTTACAAGCTTACTACAAGAAATGCACTGCAATGACACATACCATACAGAAAGCTATTTCCTTCAAAACATCAGAAAAGTCTAATAGGCAGCAAGAAGCAGAGAGTGTATTTGCAGAGGAGCATGTACCCAGAAGAAGAAGCTGCCCACCCCCTGCATGGATTCTGAGCTCAGGACTGGAGTGAACATCCAAAGGAAAAACATGTCATGTGAAATGCAAATCCTCAAACTTCCAAATAAGCACCTCATGCTTGGTTCCTCTAGCTTCATTTAGACATCTAAAAATTAGATGCCTAAATCTGAGTTAGTGATCTCTATGGTGCGTTGCTGTAACTATAATGGTGTAAGAACATACGCAGAAAAGGGTTTATAATTAACTTTGAAAATCTGCTGCTCCTATTTCAGATCTGAAGAAGAGCTCATATGCCCAAAAGCTTGTCTAATTTTTTCCAACTTACAGCAGCTGGTCTAATAAAAGACATTAGCTCTGTTTGCAAACCTCATCCTGACTAATGACCCCAGACTCCCTTTATAGTCAAAGGAGAGAAACAAACACAGCAAAAAAGCAGTTTATTCCGGATTGAGATAGGTGTCTCATACAGGCCTTGGACTTACCTGTTTCCCTCCATTAACTATAAAGAGATGCTACAATCACTTGCTCTGACCTGATCTTCTATATATCTAAATTGAGTAGATGAATCCTTCTGCACGCAGCCAGATAACTCAAACCATGATTGCCTTCTGTATTTGTTATATCTGTAATCTCTTTTTTCCAACCTCCTATCTATCAGCCCAGTGTTAGCAGTGCTGAGGGCATGCACTGCTGTTTCATCAAGAACTTTGTCAGATACACGGGCAAAGTGTACTACAGTTCAAGAGGCAGAGTGGCTACATAACTGGTTCAATAAAGTATTATAAAGGACAATTAAGATTACCTGGAATAAGCTGTATCCATAATACATTTTTTGAGACAAGAAGGGTGGAGAATGACTCTTGTCAAGCTAGAGGGAACATTATGTAGTTCAGACTTTTGAGATGGATGGCATCTCCTGAATCTGCACAAAGCCGTGGACCTTCCACAGAGAGCAGGCAGGCAGAGCCTCAACTCAAGAAAAAAGTCTTAGTTTTAGGCTTGAGATGGTAGCCAGCCTCAAGACTGACAGCGTGAGATAGACTAACCCTTCAAGAAGACTCAATGAATGAACTTTAATCCTACCCTGAAATAAAGAAAGATTATTTCCTTAGCATCGCTATGCTTTATGTTGTTACCTCCTGTTGCTAACAAAGACTAGTTTTTGTTAAATGCTATAGCGTCGGAGCACATGCTATGCTAAGGTACTAACAAAGAATGAAGATAAACTATTATGATAGCCTTGTAGCACTAAAGGTTTAATTCTGTTCCTCTACTAGACAGTATCAGAAGTCATGACCCCCAGCCTAAGGGCTCTGTAATCTACTTTACAGCTAGAGAAGATAAGCACAACAAAAAGTAGAACAACAAATAAAGTAGGATAAGAAGAACAATGAAATAACACAGTTAAAATCTAACCTAATGCACAATTTGAGCAAATTGCATCTTAATTGTAAGGAGATTAATCTGGATTCAGAATGAAAATGTGCGCAAATTAATTGTGCCACAATCAAAATGAAGAAATAAAAAGTCAGCACCTTAACAGCATCAGAAATTGATTCTTACCTCATTGTGCAAGACTTTATTTAGGCTTATGTGCTCAATATAGCCACCATCACCACTGTAGCAACTATCCCTATAGCTTCATTCAGACACTTTTTCCACATACCTGAAATCTTCCCTACCATGACAAACTGTTACTTTTCACATTCATCTTAAAAAAGTAAAATACTACTAATAATATAGTTAAAGACTAGGCATGAGAGTATTAAAGACTGTTAATTACTATAAATTGGATTCACTTGCTGACAAATAACTGAAGTGCCAGGTGAAGAATTCATCCTTTGTGTGGGAATCTATCAGCATAAAGCTACCTTACTAGCGCTGGAACATGGAAAGAAAGGGCACGTGTCAGAGAGTGTTACCTTTTTCAACTTCATGCTTTGATGCAATTTATCCCTTAAGCAGAAACTGCAAATCACATCAAACTGTGTCAAATTGTATGAAGTAACTGTATGGTTTAGTTATTGCACTTAGATATGTAATGAACACTCCAACATGCAAGAATTACATAATAACAGATAATGAGGCCAGAAATGACCATGTGAGTCACCTACTTTGTCCTACTGCTCCCCACAGACTCTTGCTCATGCATCATCTCATCAGTTTATGGGCACATAAATACATGTTCACACATTCAAAAGATAGTATTAATACTTAACTGTAGTTTGGGAAATAGCCTCAAGTTGCACTAGGGGAGGCTCAGACTGGATATTAGGAAAAATAAAAGGGTTATCAGCACTGGAACAGGCGGCCCAGGAAAGAGGGTGAGTCACCATCCTTGGAAGTATTGAAAAGATGTATAGACATGGTGCTTAGGGACATGGTTTAGTGGTGGACATGGCAGTGTTAGATTTATGGTTGAACTCGATAATCTTAAGGGTCTTTTCCAACTTAAACAATTCTATGTCTGAAGTTCAAAAGACAATAATGACATTAATTCAGCTGCTTTGTTTATGAAATAGTTTGCTTTTTCTTAAACTTGCTCATCCATGTATAAACTTCAGGGTACTGTTGTTATTGCTTATTCCTAGTGGAACTGGCAAAAATAACTTTTCAAAATTAAAACTGGAAATATTTAGTGAAGAAATTGAAGTTATTCATGGTATCAGCCTGAAAAATGCAGTGTGTTACCATAACTCTGTTCAGACATAGGGCATTTATAGTGCTTGTGTCCAAGCAGTAAATTGCTGACATATTAGTGCATCAAGCCAATTCAAATTACTGCAGTGGGTAAGTAACCAGGAGCAATGACATTTCACATAAATTGAGTAGGTTCTCTAGACTCCTGTAAATATAAAAAGCTATTTAGTTCCAGTTTATAGAGTAGCTCACTTTTTCTCTGTTTCATCCTATCACATACCAAAATTTTTTACATCATCATTAATGCTTTCTTTTTTGTTAAAACAGTATTTTTCTTTTAAAGATCAATTTACTTCACTACAGCAATGGGCAGTAAAAGTTCACAGAAATACTGTGAAAAAAATGTTCCAAGAGGTGACAGCTGACTGGAAATGTACAATGGAATTTTGCTAGAAATACCACTTTGTTAAACTTAAGTTCATCATATCCCAGCAATCAGACCTTAGTCAGACCTTTGGAAGGGAAAAAAAAAGAAAAAAAACAAAGAGAGAGACTGATGCACTGCAGGACATCTGTAAAATCCAGAAATTTAATCAGCAGGATGTCCTATTTCTATTGGTGCACTATTCTAATGATGGTGCTGATGGTGACTGCTCCTGTTTCATTCCCCTAGTCCTTCCATAAAATATGTAGGATTTGACTCCTTTAGGGCTGCCCTGCATCCCCCAGAGACATCCTTTCCAACATCTTGTTGTTCTTACTTACTTCCCAGTGGTAACAATTCTAGGGAATATAGCACAAACAGCACCTTTTTAGTGATTGTGAGAGATGGTCTCAGGATTTTCAGAGAAGCTTGTGGGGAGACCCATGAAGTGGGGCTCCCTGTGGTTATGGGAAATCGCTTCATTCACAGAAAGCTGAAATTGGAAGGGAGCTCTGGAGATCATTGTGGTAATTCTCATGGTGACAACTGGAAAAAGCTCAAAGCAATCCAGGAGGTTGCCCAAAACCATGACCAGTTGGGTGTTGAGTAATATGCTTGCAGACATTTGTTTCTAGAAGGACTATGAATATAGAACATCTTTCTAATTTAATACAGTCACCTGATCAACTTTGCAATAGGAAAATATCAGTTTAGGTGCTTTTGTAACTTACACTAAGACCAAATACAAGTAAAAGTATTTTGGTAGGTTCTATATGGAGTTTTGGATTTTTCCCCCTTGCTTATACCAGAGACAACTATGTTCTTACTTGAAGACTATCCTGGCTTCAATTCTCACTGACTACCTATGAAGGAAGACAAGACATTTTTTGCCTTATTTGTTGAGACATGAGAGCACTAAGCACTGATTTAAAAGCAAATTTTGAATTTGACTGAAAGGAAACAATTCTATGTTGGCAATTTCATCAATAAGAACAGTATGTTCAAGACCTGAGACATTTTGTCTTTCTGTCCAGAGCATGGTAAATGCCACAAAAATTCAGAACCTTATTATGCTTATCTTCCAGAACATAAGCCCCAATCATGAACATGCAATTTACAGTGACTAGATGTCTGAGGGCACTGCTATTGAGTTTACAGAACAGTTAATTTGTAAATTATAACCAAGATAAATTCTGCCTAGGCATGAAAAGATGAACATCCACTAGATGATGTTCAGTTACTGTGTGGGGTGTCCTGGGCAACTTACAGCTGTACCTCCTATCCACCTTTCCTCTTGCAGCAGTCTTTCTTTGAGGAAACAACAAATATATCTATGCAAGAGGACAAAAAGGGATAAAATCACTCTGTTTACTAGAAATATGGAAATGCTTTAGTAAATTTATTACCATGTGTGTTGAACGTGGATAAGTGGAACTTCTAAAACACATGATGAATCTAAGCAAAAGAAAGCACACAAGGTTGTTTTTGATTCACTTGCTAATATTCTATGATTTTACTCAAGATCTTTGTATTTTTGAAATTGGTGATATTATCCATCTATTCCTCATCCTTTCAAACTCTCCTGACATTATCCATTGAAAGAAAAGGGTAAATAAACACTCACCAAATAAACATACCCATTTTGCAATTAGTTTTAGTAAAAGGATGAACTGAATTACCAGATGTCTATTCTAGAAGAACATAATGCATCACTTTTTCCCCCAGCAGAATTGTAATAATTGCAACTAATTCCCATTAGTGATTAGTGAATCAGCATAAGAAAAAGGAAAAAAAAAAAAAAAGTGCTGTTTTAGGGGAAGAGATTTTTGGCATAGGTGCAGTACTGCAGCACTTAACTTCAAATATTTCAGATTCCTGGAGATTAGAGGACGACTAGTGATTAAGGGAATTGCTATTCAGAGCTGAATTAAGCTGATCCTGTCATGTCAGAATTTCTACAAGGAACCTTTTCCCTTTATAAGGCTCTGAAGTGCAATCTTACATGAAAATTTTAGGAAGGCCATTTTAATGCAGATGACCCAAGTGATGACATTACTTTTTCCAACTGCCACCGTGAGCAGATAAGCACATTCTAATGACCATGTTTGGGAATTTTCCTACAGAAGTCTGTCTATTGCTTTGGGCATTTACTGATCCTGCACAGCCCTACTTCATTATTTCCATGGCTTTCCAGGTTCAAGCATTATTGCAATCTCTAGCTTTTCTTACTTTCTCCTTCCCATGTTTAATTGGAATTCCTCTCAGTGTCTCACTTGCTCTCCTTCAGCTGACGGCCCACGTCATTCTCGCTTTTACCTTTAAATTAGCCAGGAGTTTCTTTCTACTTCTAAGATTAGCTCATTCTGTTATTAGCACATACAGAAGCTCTGAGCAAACCAGTAACAGCCCCTGCTGAGTCTGACTTGCTTATACATCATTAACATCTGTCACATAGCAATTAACAGATGTTTGGGAAGCTTTCCTACAGCAGGGGCTTGTAGGGTATGTAAGTGATAACAGAATGCTATTGTGTTTCAAGCTGAGAAAGTTTTATCCTATTTTTGCCACACAAAAAGATTAATGGAGAGTTCTAGCTTGGGTTAGTTTCTCAGAATACCAGAATGTTACCTAAAACTAATTTGAAACATTGTCTTTATTCAAAAGATAAGGTGGTAATTGGAAGAGAAGTGGGATTGTGAGAAGTCTGAGAACTCCCCTAAAGGACTGGAAAGAACTAAAGTAATGAGAAATCACAGAAAAGCTTAAAAACAGATGTTAATTGTGCCTGTTAGCAGTAGCCAAAAAGGTTTGGTTAATTTGCAATTTAGAAAAAAAAAATGTTGCTAACAGCATATTTAATAATAAATTACTGACATGACATCCATCAGCCTTCCCTACTAGCAGGAAAGAAAGTTTCATGCACCAACTAGAAACCTTCTCCACTGTAAGGGATGAACTTTGGCGACTGACTAACAGAAGCAAAGATAAGTCATCCCTTGACCCTGTGACTTCAAACTTTTCTCAGAAAAAAGTCTGGCAGAAAGAAAAAAAAATTAGACAAAACATCAATAGTGTCTTTCAAAAAATTAAGTTATTCTTTTCTAGAATTGTCTTATTTCCTCAGGAATAAACCTTTCTCCCCTGAATTCAAATGATCTGATGAAACAAACCTCAGAAAGACATTTGGCTTTAATTTTATATTCAGATTTTCAAATGAATTCTGATCTTATTAAGCACTAGAGGAAACATCAAATTAAGTCTGTCAAAACAGAAATAGAACAGAGATATTCATTCAGTAAAAATAATGGAGCAGGCAAATCAAAATGTATAAACAGACTTTACATTAAAATTCCCACTAATATCTGATTTAACTTGCAGCAGCCTTCACTACATTGGGCTCCTGTGTCCACTGCCTCTAATTATCCTTGCACTGCCTCCTTCCTGCCATACTCAGCTTCTCTGACAAAACTAATGGCTCCTCAAAGAGGAATCTTGGACTGAAAAAATGAACAATTTTTACCATTCTTGTTCAAGGTGTACATTACCTAGGGGCATCAAGCATGTGATTGCACATAACCTTCTAAAAGGATGTTCTTTGCCAGATCTCTCTTTTCATGTTTAATCACAATTCCATGATTACATTAAAAATTTCTCAGCCTAAGAACACATATGATAATTTACTCTACTGAGGAAGTGTGGTCTGGATGATCAGGTAGTGAGGTGGACTGTGAACTGGCTGAAGGAGAGAAGCCAGAAAGTTGTAGTCTATGGGGCGGAGT
>WTXV02009177.1:14251-26988 GCA_009823435.2 Nymphicus hollandicus
CCAATGCCTCACCACCCTTACAGTAAAGAACTTCCTCCTTATATCCAATCTAAACTTCCCCTGTTTAAGTTTTAACCTGTGATTTTAAGAAGTCATTTTAAGATTAAAAAGAACATCAAGAGAGACCAATAAGTAAGCAAAAGAAACCAGTATCATGATGAGAGGTCATGTCAACACATGCATGACCTAATCCACTGAAAATGTACATAGGCATCAAGACAAAAATTACATTAAAGGAAAGTTTTAATATTATAAGAAACCAGATGTACCAGATGACCTGCAAGGTCCCTTCTAACCTGGGCTGTTCTATGATTTGAGGACAGTAAGAGGAAATGTTTGTGGAAATCATTGCTGACGGCAACACTTTACCTTTAGAGATGTGGAATTTATGCAACCTGTGCAAAAGACATTATATACCATAGCAGCAGGAAAAAAAAAAGTACTTCTCTTTGTTTACATAAACAGGTAGGTTTGCTTCTTCCCATGGACATCCATGCTTCATCCTAAGTAATGTTTGCTTAGGGTAAATGCTGTTTGCTGTATATTATTTTTAAATGAAATTGCACACATCCAGATAACGCTCGGTGAATCCACTCTGAATGGTTCAGAGAGTTAAAGAAAAAACAACAAAAAACCAAAAAAACTTGTTACCCTTCTTTCTGGGTTCCATGTGGCCTCCTGGTGTAGAAAACTCTTTCACAAGTGAAAACCAGAATATTTGCCAACTATTACAGTTTGATGGCATGTTCACATCTGCAGTAAAAAGCATGTTTGAGGAAAAAAGCACAGAGCACAAGAAAAAAAAAAAAGGAGACCATGCCAGCCTCTACAGTTATCCCAGAACATTTAAAAAATTTTTAAAATTCCTCCTTGTTCACAGTTTGTAAATGACAACTTCACCTTATAGAAGAGCTGATGCTTCTGTCCAGTGACAGAGCTTAAAAAAAATAAATAAACAAATAAATAAATAATATTTGCACTTCAAAGCTTCAGGAATTGTGCCAAAAAAAGATCTAAAACTTGAAAGGGACATTAATTCACTTAATCATGGCTACAGGTAAATATAATCAGAACAGTAGTAACAACATAATGGGTATTTATTCAATGACACAGGAGCAACTACTATACAGCTTTCTAGTCACAGAATGATTCTCCAGTGGTTAACACACATCTTTAGTCAAACTGTGCATCTGAAGAAGCAGTTCTTGTTTTCCCTTTAATCCAAAGTTTAGAGACTCATTACACTATCCCTAATGCAAAGAAATTCCAGGAAGGCGTATATATATCTTCCTCGAGTCAGAAAATCTATTTGTGGGTTTATGACTTGAGCCTATGCTGCTTTTGATGGGGAGTGAATGTACAACACTTCAGTGATAAAAAGCCAGAATTCTCTTGGCTTCACAATGTGTATTAAACATAAAATTGCAGGCATCAAAAAACTACAACCTGTGCTTCTTACCCACCAGAAAAATCATTGTTAGAAATAAATACAACATACACACACAAACAATCCAAACCCCTTAAGTTACCTCAAGAATATTAAAGATATAGAGGACTATGATAGATCACTGTATTTAAAACTATTCTTTTCAAATTTGCCATTACCCACATCAGTCCCCTGTCTAAATGAAATTAGAAAGTCAGGAATCTGATTAAATCCTCGAATGAATGTTTCCTCAGCTTGTCAGACCTGATATTCTCACCTCCTATTCTTGGATCCAGCCCTTTCACCCTTATAGTTCTCTCAGGTTTCTCATCTCCCAGTTTAGGACCACGCATGTCAAATGAAAAGATGGAAGATGGCAATAACATTCAACTGGAAATAGGAAAAAAGCCTTATGGTAAAACATGTCCTTAGAGAAGCCTTGGAAACATCTCCCAGCTTTAACACAGTAGTGTAGCATCTCTCCCACTACATGCAGCAGATGTATCCTTTTAATGGATTGTAGATCTGGCTCACAAGCTGACCCAGGAGGTCAGAGAGCTGGCAAGAGGCATGAAGTTGCTCTGCAAAAGGAGGAGATCCAAGCCAGCTTACAAGAGAGCACAAAGCGACAGCCAATACCAGAAGCCCATGCTAAGTAAGATTCTGTGGGTATGATTACACGGGGAAAGTCTCTTGGTTAAAAGACGTCAATGCCACAGGTCTTAAAGCCAGTTTGGTAAGAAAGACTTGTTCTGGGATTTATTGCCTCAATACAAATTTACTCCAGTATGAAAGGACAGGCCTTCAGCCGTGGAGCAGCAAACCAGGAAGCTGATGTTTGTACAAAAACAGCACACATTAGTAAGGGATACACATTACCTTTATTGTAATTTCAAAGTCTGAGACCTCAAGGCTCTATATTACACAATACTACTTTCCTGACATTAACAATTGAGCACAGAGTACAATGCACTGGGAACAAAATCAAGTTTGCACACAAATAATGCTACCAAGGATATAATCCAAGGCATACTCTTTAATTTCCTTGGGCAATACTTCAGTTTGGTTACAGCACTAGCACAATGCTCCTTCCCAGTGGTACAGTGCTCCTTCCCAGTATAACTTAAGACTACCAGTGTAGTGTAGCAGATTTAACATAATATACTGTAGAGCTCAAGTAAACATCTGAGCATGATGCAGCTTTAACATTTTCTGCTCTCAGAACCTGCTTCAAAACCTGAATTGTCCCAAGTTGCGCCAGTATAGCTGACTGTGAACTCAAGCACCTCCTCTTTCCAAACTATGTAATGCACATCCACTCATTCCCTAAGTAAAAGTGGTAGAAATCTGCATGTCAGTACAACGGAAAGTAACTTCCTTGCTAATTATTTTCTTTTCTGCTCATCTGTTTAGTGATATTGATCTACCAAAACTAGTTTATTTCACAGTCTGGCCCTGACATGGGTGATGTCAGTGAGACAGAGTCAAATCCTGAAAACTCAGAGCAAAATGAAGGAAAAACACCCAACAAACCACCATATCTAATGCCTGCCAAAGCTCTTTCAACATTGACTTTTTTTTTTTTTCTTTAAGCCTCTCACCTTGCCTACATAGTGACCAAATGGTAAGGATGAGAAAAGGAGCTGCCCCCCTGCTAGTCTCCTTCCCCTGCAACTCTACAGGTGACTGCCCCTACGGCAGAGGAGTTTTATTAAATGGAGTAGCTGGAAAAAACACACTCTAGTGTCTCTAATCAGTTATGAGCAAAAAAGTGGAGGGATCTTCCAACACAAATCCAGCACAGATGCTGCAAGCTCATGCTACTACTTAGTCCAGGTCACAATGCCTCCAGCTTTATTCCAAAACTTACGTAAAAACCTGAAACCACTTAAGGATAGAACAAAAACATCTAAGTGTATAACAATGAGGTATTTGGAATCCTTAAAGTAACGGGATGCCTTAGTGGCCTAGTGGCAAACAGTCAGAATTTTGTTTTTAGTCCATCTTATCTGGCTTCTTGGATCAACAGAGTCAAGGAGTGGCTAGAAGTATTTTGGGATGATTAGGAAGGAGTTTCATTTTTCTTCTCAGAAGATGGGCTACATATATATTTTCTTCTTCTGCTTACTTGTGTTTCTATATGTTTGGTATTCATGTATAAAACCAGAACTCTCTACATGGGAAACAAACAAGAAAATATGATGAACCAAGTGTGGACAAAAGCATAAGATGAGGAAACCTGATTATGATGTAGCAAGGGTCTGCAAGCAAGGACTGCAATTAGCCCTCCAAAACCTGGTTAATGCCTCAGACAGCCTGGGTTCATGGGTCTGCTTATAGAAACATCAGATTTCAACCACAGTAACTACTATAACCTCACTGTCAAGGAGCAACCTAAAGTAGTTGAGAAACCCTTAATCTAAACAGCTCAGTGTTCTTGCTGTTCTGGTCCTTTACTAGAGAACTTTGCTGGCACAGCAACTACTACAAATAGTATGGGCAAAGGAGACAAAGTCACACAGAAATAGTTATGCTAGTAAAGCCTAGTATAAAAATAGATAAAACCCTGACAGAAGAACACAGCTTTACTCATCTTAACCTGGCTAATTTGGGACAGAAAGGAGGCAAAAATTTAATTCTAGGAGGGGAAAAAAAATCCACCACCACCAAATCCTCTTTCTCTGACCTACCTACATTGCTGGAGACTGTGCTAAACTGGCCACAGGGGCATAAGTATGGTGGCAAAGGTGCTTCTGAAGCAGAAATACTTTTTAAGACACTTTTAGAAAAGCAGCAGTAAATAAACATGACGTATAAGACTAACAATAATTTCACAGTTCAGCATCTTTACTAGAAGGCAACTGAAGAAGTATGGCTGCAGGAGATCTTGGTCACCTAATCTGTCCTGGAGGAAGAATCAAGCATCAGTCAGAAGTGGTCCATTTGTCTGCCTTGTCCTTAAAAACCCCCAGTGACAGAGATTCTCCTACTACAAAGTTATGTTACATGAAAGTCTGCTGTGGCAAAAATAATAAGCACAGTTCATGACTTCGGTTTGTAAAGCACTGGCACACAATATTTTAGTACTAAAATATTTTAATGCAGTTTTAATGTTAATGCTTACTTGAAAAATTTGAACAAACTACGTATTAAAAATGGTTGTACCACTGAACAGATCTTACACTACCAGTAAGTCATTTAAAATTTCACACCCCCAGGCACAGTTTCACAGACACTAGAAACTATCCTAAGATGGTTCAGATGGTTCTGCTCCAGGGACAAAAAGCTCCCTTTCCATTCAGGCAGAAGAGATTGAGCAGAACACTAATGGGCACAAGCAGCTCGGTATACTGCAGCCATCTGAAAAGGAACAAGAGGCTGGTGAAGTAAGAAGAAAAAAACCTAGGGAGCCTAAGCTGCTTAACAGTAAGATCAAAGATCTTTAGATATGGAATTAAAGCTTACCATGTAAATCAACAAGTTGGCTTGGGTGTATCATCTAAATGCCCATATAACAACTAGTTTTTACAAATAAGGAAAGTTCTCCCTTCCTCTTCTTTTCCCCCTATGTTCCCATGATCCTGTCTGATGCTTCTCCTTTAGCTGGCTAAGCCAAATCACTCTAGGTTATAAGAGCATCACTGACAGCAGAAAGAAACAGAGCATGTATCCAGAGCTGAACAACAGCACCACCCCGTTTTAGCTAAATTATTAAATTGGCTAAGATGTGCCATCAAACCACACTCAGGATATTAGTTTTAAGTTTGTTTCAGTTTTTTAAATGTTCAGTTAGCATTTAAACAGATACACAGCTTACTGTTATCATAACAACAGAATTATTCATACTTTTGCAGCTATGACCATGTAACCATGTCATTCACCAGCATTTGAGATCAACAAAACCTTCTGCATTACTATATTCTTATACAAGCTTGGACACATGATACACAATGTTTTGCCTTTACTATCTCATGTTTGTTGTTCAAATGTACAGTTTAAGTGGTATTGTCTCCTGAGATAGTTACTGTAAGAAAACCAAAAAGGAATACTTACAGTTCCAGGCCTTGTGAAGTCAATACTATGCGCTACCTTTTGTCTCATCTGATTGTTAAACAAGCGAACACAAACGCTTTGAAGATACTCTGGTGTGATCTAAAAATAGGAAACAGAGAGAGCAGGATTATAATAAAACTTACACTTTCTGCCAGACATGTATTTCTATACTAAAGGTTGTTTGTTGTTTTGTTTTGTTTTTCTCCAGAGGGCAAAAAATCACACACCTGAGACTCACTGATGCAAGCACAAAGTATTCACTGCAACTACAGTTCTGTTCAGAAATTCAGGACAGAACTAAAGTTCCATAAAGCATTAGACACAGTCCTCTATGACATCCTTATTACTAAACTGGAGAGACATGGATTTGATGGACACACTGCTTGGTGGATAAGGAATTGGCTCGATGGTCACACTCAAAAGTTACAGCCAACAACTCAATGTCCAAATGGAGAAGAATGACAAGTGGTGTTCCTCAGGGTTGGTATTGGGACTCGTGCTGTTTAACATCTTTGTTGGTGAAATGGACAGCGGGATCAAGCACCCTCAGCAAGTCTGGTGACAACACCAAGCCGTGTGGTGTGGTCGACACACTGTTGATCCTGCCAGGGATAGAGAGGTGGGCCAGCGCAAACCTCATGAAGTTCAACAAGTCCAAGTGCAAGGTCCTTACACCTGGGTCAGGGCAATCCCAAGCACAGCTATAGGCAGGGCAGATACTGGACTAGGAGCATCCCTGAGGAGAACGACCTGGGGGTGTTCAGTAATGAGAAGCTCCACTATGAGCTGATAGTGTGCTGTCAGCAGTTTCGCAGCCCAGAAAGCCAACTGTATGCCAGGCTCCATCAAAAGAAGTGTGACCAGCAGGTTGAAGGAGGTGATCCTCCTCCTCTACTCTGGTGAGACCACACCTGCAGTACTCCATCCAGCTCTGGAACCTCCAACATAAGAAGGAAGTGAACCTGTTGCAGTGAGTCCAGAGGAGGCTATGCAGATGTTGAGAGGGCTGGACCACCTCTCCTATGAAGACAGACTGAAAGAATTGGGGTTGTTCAGCCTGAAGAAGGCTCCAGAGAGACCTTAGAGCGGCTTCCAGTACCTGAAGGGGGCCTACAAGAAATCTGGAGTGGGCCTTTTGACAAGGCCCTGTAGGGCTAGGACAAGGGAAATGGCCTTAAGATGAAAGAGGGTAAATTTAGATATTAGGAATAAATTATTCACTGTGAAGGTGGTGAGGCCCTGGCACAGGTTGCCCAGGGAAGTTGTGGATGCCCCATCCCTAGCAGTGTTCAAGGCCAGGTTGGATGGGGCTCTGAGCTACCTGGTCTAGTGGAAGGTGTCCCTGCCACGGGCAGGGTTGTTGGAACTAGATGATCTCTAAGGTCCTTCCCAACCCTAATCATTCTGTGATTCTATGAAATTAAGAAAACCATAAACCCTCTTCATCTGGGAATAGTTATGCTATTCATGATACTAGCACTAAACACTTTCAGAGAATCTGGAAGAAAAACAGAATTTGTCACACCTATGCTTGCATACAGGTTTTCCTCAATCAAAAGGTAAGTTGTCCAACAGTAAGTATGAAGCAGTTTTGTGCTTTAGACTTATGATATGCTGATGTGTTGTCTAGTTAAAAAGCAGAACCTACACAACTGTCTTGCACAGCAGAAAGAATAAATATGAATTACACAGTATAGCACTTTATGATTCAATGCAAAACACCTCAGCAGGTTTAGGTTTTTTGTTTTGGGAAATCTATACCACAATAGAACTACTTGATTTCAGAACAATTATTAACTTTCCCAGAACAATTGAGAGGACCTAGATCATTGAAACGCGAATGGGGCACTTCTGATATTCTCAGACCTATGGCGAGATAATAAAACCCTTCAAATTCAGAATGCTGTAAGTTCCACATTATTTTATTCAGTACCCAACTCCACTTTGGATTCAGAAATGACAGAAACCAAGATTCCCAACGAAAGAGCACCCTCTGCTGGACACACTTGGGAAGGATCAAATGACTGCCCAGTACAAGGCTTACAAAGGAAACGAAACAAGCATTCACAACAAAAGATAACGTGCCTGGTTCCTCCACCCAGAACATAAGGGTGTATCACCTTGGAGAGCACTGAAATGTAAAATGCGAGGCAGCAAATTAATTACTACATACTTCTTATTGTTACCAGAGCTCATGTGAGCTTATACCTTTCCTAATCTGCTCTAAAGCAAAGCTCACACCTACAGGCAAATTTTTTTAATGAAATAGAAGACGTTCATGCTGATGACTGGAGGAAGGTACATACTGACTTTTCAGCAAGCAGCACAGGAATTTCTAGGTCCTTCTCCCTGCTAATAATTCACAGCTCTTTTAAAAGCATCTAGAGGCCACAAACATCTGCCTTAAGAGTAATTCTCAGGTTATACAGAAGTTATAGTACAGAGGCATGCTTGAAGAGATGGCACAAAAGATGAAGCATAAATCATCTTTGTATAAAAAATACTCATAAGAAAGTTGTACCTTTCACAGTCACGTGTGTGGCCCATTTCCAACATTGAGCAACTCATTCACTACTCCTACCCCAGCTCCCTTTACCAACTAAATGAACAAGTTGAGCTCAGTAAACAGAGAGCAAAGCTTTTCCTCACCAAAATTTTGGATGAGGCAATTGTTTCCACCAGAGTGTAACTTAAAACAGACCTGGCAGCAGTTCTAAATATACAACCACCTCTGACAGGCTGGACTGCAGGCACTAATCACAGAAATGCCCTCTAATCACTGCTGATGCCGAAGCTCAAAAACGGGACTCTCAGAAGAGATCTGTCTTGTGAGATGGTGATAATTTCTTGAAGATTTCTGAGCCAGCACAATTAAACCCATATTCTGCACTAATTTTATCCTAGTACACAGAGGCAACAGAAGACATCTCTCATCCAAAGTGCTGTGTTTCATTAGCAAAGAGATATAGTACTTAAGAAATGCTCTTAACCACAAAGCTTAATTCACATTTTAGTGGCATTTTTTCTCCATTTTCCGTGGGATGAGGAAGCAAGTACACATCTGAGTCATCTCTTACCATCTTGCCATTGACTGTGGCCTCTAAGGAATCCACCAGCTCTGCAGTGACTCCAATAAGGTTATGGTAGTCTGCCTGCATTTTGTTAAATCGTTTCAGGTAGGTCATGGCTCTGCCCTCAGATTCCACTAACTGTTGTTGAAGATGTTGTAACCTTTCTGTCAAGAGAATAATAAAAAAAGAAATAACATCACCTTTTTAACCACAAGGACAAAAAACCCACAAGCATTTTTACTGCTCTAAAGGGACAACTTCAATTCCTGCTATGGAATTATTTTTATCCAAGGTGTGGAATTACACTGCAAGGATAATTCCATACTACGAGTGTGATTTCAGTTTGTCATAACAGCTACAAGTATTTATTTTGCCTTAATTGCCCAAAGAAACAATTGCTTCACAGTTATAGCAGTAATACAACTATTAAACAGTAAACACCACTGAATACACTTGTGAAGAGAATACTGTTTTAAATGTCTGTTAATACAAAATGTTCCATGCTATCAAAGACAAAACAAGACAGTAGGCATCAAATCAGAAGAATATATGACAAAATGCAGCTCAGACTTGCTATCTTCAAATGAGATTCGTGCTCTGTCTGCTACATTCACTTAAGCACCAGTGGGTAAACAGCAGTATCACACTGAGCAACACTTCAAAGATAAAGCAACAAAATGGGAGAATGACAGTACCCAGAGGTTCATGCCAATGCTTGATAGATTACACTACGAGGCTGGGTGTTTTCTTCAGTTAATTTATAGAAAGAGACCAGTGATGTTTAGGTTATGTAGTGCTTCACTTATTTTAAAGTAAATACTAAGTCTGCTATCTTTTAAGGAAAACAGCCTCAGATCTAGTCAAATTAGCATTGTACGTGGAAGTCAGGCATGCAATCCGGAGCTGTGTATTGCAGTGCACATCTTCATAATTGGATAACTATGAAGGAAGGCACAATATTTCTATTGTTACTGCTGATGTCTATGTATTTTGCTAGAACATTATGTTTTAAATGAGTTTGCTGAGAAGCCAGTATCGCTCTAGTGTTGCAAAAACGGCATCATGCCCATCTGCAAACAGACTCAATATTTACCATATTTTCTTTTTAAGAAAATATGGTAAATTTCTATTAAGCTTTCTATTAAGCAATGGGCAGGAAGCAGCTTGACTACAAGGTTTCAGACAGAAGTAGGATTATTTTTCACAGATTTTAAAAAATGTTGGTGTTATAGGAGAGCATTCCAAACAGCCCAATATGACCAAAACAGTTTAGGTCCAAACAGACCCAAAGGGAAGAAAAACAAAGAAAGGAGCTAAGATACAGAATTAGAAACTAGAAAAACTATTTCCTGTTCCTAGCTTTGAACAGACTTTGCTCATAATCTTTAAGGAAACCATTATTCTCTTTCATGATTCACTAACCCTTTCCATAAAGATGGAGATCATATGTTCCTCTAACATAGAAGCATTGGGAGACATAACCGGTATCAGTGGAAATCTTTTGCATCTTCATTTGGAGAATCCTAGGCAGCACAAAGTTTCACCGCACTGATATGCTCTGTGTTAAAAAAAATCCCAGCATATAATACCTTACAGCTGCGATAAACAAGCTCTGGAGAATTTAGGTGTACTTATTCAGAAACTGTCCCTTGCCATTTGCTCCCTTGCTCTCTGAACACAGGCAAGAACCTCTGCCGAACCAAGGTGACTGGCATAGGGGGTGGTAATCTTCAGAGGGAAAAATGAGGAGGAGAAGTCCTGTATTAACACCATGGCTTATCTGGTAGAGTCTTTACAAGTTCTCTTCTACAGTGGTGATCTAGTTATATTGCAGGTAGTGATGTACTACTAATGCACAAATATCTGCCAAACTTCCAACAAACCACTTCAAAAACAGCAATAAACACATGGACATAAGAGACACAAAACTGTCAGAAACATACTATTCAAATAGAACTGTTCATAAAGCTTTCATTACAAATAAACAAGATCAAAGTCATTAGATAGTTTTACGATTTCAGATGTTGGAAACTGCTTTAAAAACTTGTCATATCATACGGATTTTAGGGTTTCTGAAATAGGCTTTTATCCCATTTATGTTAAAAGCAGTAGATGTCAGAACAGCTTATTTTTACGTTCAGGAAATTCAGCAAAATCATCTTTTTAATGGGATTTTTAGAGAAAATGTACATTAACAGACTTTAGCTATAAGCTTTAGCTATAAATCGACAGTCCTAAAGTATGGAATACAAAGAAGGCACATCTTATTTCTAATCCGTGTTTTTTCAAAAAATCTATGAGTTAAGGAAAAAAACCCGACAAACACCCAGACAGTTATTTTACTCTCAGCTTTCTCCCCTCTAAGAATGGCCACCTTCTGAGAACTATTCATGAATCACAGCATTTTGCACCTGCAGGATTTGTGACTGATACTCGAGATCCAACTGCAAATTAAGCCACCCTAATAGTATTTTTCTTACACTTTCTAGGAGGGAGTGCAAGCCAATGTGAAATAACAACAGAAGCTGTGACAAACCACAGATCCTGTTCAAATCCAGCAAAATGCACTTGGAAAGGAAACCCCAAAAAACACTAGAACAGCTCCCAGTAGCATTAAGCAATCTTGCTGAGAGCACCAAACTTTCTACAATTCTTTAAGCTGTTAAAACCATCTCAACTGCAATCAATATTCATCAACTTACAAATCAAGAGTTAAGATAACTTCCAAAGACAACCCAAATTATTCTCCCTTGATAATAATCATTCAACTTGAATTTTAGTTTTATTCCACAACCATCACTGCTAAACTGCTACCACAGCTTTAATGATACAGCTCCAAAACAACAGTATTTTTCTAAACTAATAAAGACTCTGAGAGCAACCACTGCACAAAACTAGCCACTCTTCAATGCTTTATTCCTTTGCCTAGATGAGCAATTGAAATACATTTTTATTTAACTGTGATAAAACACATTTGACTCAGAAATTTTCAGTGGATGTATCTAGAGCATGACTTTACTCAGGAGAAGGTTGGAAGCACCAAGCCACAAAATATAAACCTACTCATAATTTTTTTGCTTTTCATAGCCCAGTGGGTAAAGTTTCAAGTGATGAAAATCCATCTTTCAACTACAGTCAGCAGGAAAAACTACATAAATGGAACTTTATGCAGTTCATGAACACTAGTCTTCGCAATTAAAAAACAGGGTCCAAATTTCCCCTTGTTTGTTAAATTTAGGGATTATCAATTACAAATACTGGTCTTTACTGATAAAGGGGAGTCAAAGGGAGGAATCGCAGAGCCTTGACATATCTTGTTGGTTTGGTTTTTTTTCTATCACTATCTTCTCACACATAAGTAATTTTACTAAAAAAGGAAAAGTATTTCATTAAAATTTCTTACTAAGAGAGCAGGAAGCCTTCATCATTCACATGTAGCTGACCCAAACAGAGAGAGCTGTTGGAAGTGTCGGTCCTGTGCTACCCCAATTCCCCCTTGCATTCCAGCCACATCCCCCCAACCAATAACACCATTTGTGCAGACAGACCAGGGAGCTATCAGTCCAGACAAAAATTAGTATTTAGTTGCTTGTTTAAAGTCATTGCCATCTTAGTCAGGATTGGTGAAAAGGAAAACTGCCTTTCAGAAGCAGTTCACATTTATGTCACCCTGCAGAAGTGATCAAACTGCACCTGTAACAGGAATCAGAGAGTAACACAACACATTTGGCTTCTCTCTTTCTCTCTCCCAGGCACAACTCCTACATGCTTTCTGCATATGATAAGTTTAGGAAGAGGTGGAGGGAAGCTCTGGACCCAATACCTGCCAGACCATTATTCATATGTGGAGAAAAAGAGGGGAAAATAAAGAACAGAGGACTAATCTCCTGGTTTAGGAGGATGCAGCATACAGTAAAGCTTGCGACTCTGCCAAATGAAGATGCTGGCATTAGGCATGATCTGAACGACTGCATGTTTCTACCAATATTCTTGCCTGCTCTCTCATGTATGTAATTATCAAGCCTTTTTAATGTTTTGACTCCAGTTCCTATGAACAGCCAAGGAGTTACACAAGGGGACACACAAGTTACACACAGCCAAGGGGTCCGGGAGAATGAAGACCTTAGGCCCACTGTAGGAGAGGATCTGGTTCGAGACCATCTTAAGAGCCTGAACGTGCACAAGTC
>WTXV02009178.1:0-17564 GCA_009823435.2 Nymphicus hollandicus
GTATGCTAGAGATTGGAAGGGACCTCAAAAGATCATCTAGTCCAATCCCCCTGCCGGAGCAGGAACACCTAGATATGTTTGTCCTCTTGAATTTATTTGGGTTGTACCACAACAGGGACAGAAGTGGCTATCTAATCAGAGCATAAATTGGAGGGGAAATTGCTACAGTCATCTTTCCCATCAAGCAATCCCTTCTCACCACACATTTAACAACAGACTGCACAGATTTATTGTTAGCTCACCACTCGGCTCTTGGAATTACCAACCTGATGTTGACTATGAAGTACATACTATCTACCATCTACAGGGAAGCCCATCTAGGCAGAGGCAAACATCAAAGTCTCAATTTACTGAACCTGTTCTACCTCTGTGGAAAAAACTTTTAGGTTTAAATTAATCCTGAAAACAGGGACCATAAAGTCCTAGCCACACAGATACTCTCTTGGTAGAACACTGCCCTCAGCTACAGCCATATTTCATGGATAGAGTCCAAAGTAACTGCTTCTGCAGGATTACACAATGTTTTATCTTCCTGTCATATCTGCCACCACTGCAGAAGAGGGGGATGGTTACAAACTGTAGCTTCTTTAGATGACCACTGTTCACAGACCATAAACTGTTCAGAATCTGAATCTGTACAGAAAGACCAAGACTCTTGAGACCTGAGGAACCTTTAGTCCAGCGACATAAGTATAGAATTCTTTGCCCTTTCTTGAATTAATTTAGAAATTATAGCCAGACACAAGAAATAGTCTCATTACAATTTTTACAGTTCCCACAAAATATCTGCAAAACGCTGGGAGCTTTTGTAACGTCTATGACACATATAATGCCATGACATTATATAAAGGCTTAACAAGCACTCATCTAGAACTGTAAATATGACTCATCATTGTGAATTAACCACAAAAAATTATATATCATTAAATAATCTCTGAAGCTCTTGTTAATAAAGTTTTTTCTTAAATCTACCACCATATAATTATTTCCATTCTCTTTTTCCATGGAGACATAGAAAAACTGTACAGATGTAGACAGAGGACATGCAGGAAGGGCTATAGCCTGATGTGGCTCAGGAAAGCTGTCCCAGATCATACTATGTTGTAACCTCTTAGTTTATTGATACAAAGAAGCAAGAATGAGCACTGGAAAGTTCAGCATTTCCACTAATGGACCACAGTTAATAATACAACTTCTCTGATATTTCTTGAGGATAATCAATCACTTGATGTATTTGACAGAATATTAATTATTCATTCTGCATTTTCCATTTTCTTATGTTGTTCTTAGTAATAAACTTTTTGGATGTCTTACATTTGTCCATTAAGCAGCTGTTAATATTCTCCGCATTGTATATTTGCCAACTAACACTAAATCACCATGTTGAACATGTATTTACAGCATGTTCTTTTCACTTCAGAGTAAAACTTTCAACTTCTAAATTGTTCTTGCACTTGTTTGATTTACCTGCTAGCACCAAAAGTTGCCAATATACATCTGTAACATATTTAGTGAACAGATATTTTACCTTCCCTGGAAATTGCCTGGTACTGCAAGAGCCACTTTCCAAGAGGGTGTTTTGGGAGGAGGGTGGGAATGGTCATTTTAGTTGTTTTTACTCTTGATGGACCATACTGTATCAGGACTTCATAGCACGTTTGCTTCTCATTATCACCAGCTATTCTTAGCATTTTCTGCATGCTTCTCCCAAAAGTATCTCCTCTTACAAGTTTCCCACATTAAATCTCCAAACAGCCCGAAATGCCTATGTTTTAGGATTCTCCCCTTTCATTTTAATTATAACTTTATTTTAGGATTCTCTCAATTGCCCCAGGATGGATAAGCTCGTATTCTCTCATACTGCTCCCTGATTCCCTTGGATATATTCCTATGCAGAAACAGAAACTTAGAACACAGAATCATCACTAAATTTAACTACCTACTAGAAGTTACTTTATTACTTTAATTACTTTATTACTTAAATTTTACCGTTACTTATTATTACTTTATCTTGTTCATATTAATGTGTTAAAGATAAAATGCACATACAGGCACACATGTATCTGAAGCCATAAGTGGTAAACATATAAGACTAAGAAGTAATTTAACTCCACTACTGAATAGTGAAAGATGCAGATTTGATTACCTTATTTAATACCAACATTTTTCCTGAAGTAAAACCAAAAGTCAAATAATCTGATAAAATGCAGTTAAAGCACTGAGAATGACTGATGCTTAAATAAAAAAGTCATGTTATTTTATGTAGCAAAACATGTTCTCTCTTCTTTATTCTCTCCATATCCCTAATATATTTATGCTTAATGTAACAAAAGGGCCTACAATGAAACTAAAGGTCAGAAGAGCCTTCTGAATTATGTATTCACATATCCATTAAAGATTTAGCCATCCACAACATTTTCATAATGGTAACATACCTCTTGTTATGTACTTGAAGTACTTAGTTCAACCACAATATTGATTTTTAGCCTGATCCTTGTCCTGAATAGGTACTCACACACCTATTTTATGAATTTCATGCTTCTCTGAAAGCAGCAGCACTAGATATTAGCTGCAACAGTATGTACAATAAGACAAATGCACCTGTTTAACTTTCTAACATCTTACAGGATGCAACTTAAAACCCCCTGGAATCAGTCTTGAGCACGGCTTTTTAGCTCTCAGGAACCAAAGAACTGGTCACTCATCATCAGAGGTACGTGTATGCTATCAGGTCTCTTCTATATCCATATATGTCAAAAAAGCACCCAATTCACTTAGTGTTCAGCAGTTATGCTTTTCTCCTATGGAAGCATTTTGCAGAGTTGCAGAACAGCTGTCAGTGTTACTGCATATGAAGATACTGAGGTGTTCTAGAAAAACACTAAAGAATACTCCCCTAAAACACATCAAGATCAGTACTCTCTCAACTCACTATTTGAACAGCTGCATGCTGCCCTGACCTAGTGATTCTACTTCTAGACCTTAGAAGTAGGACAAAAAAGCTGGATGATAAAAAGCCCAAGGCCATATGAGATTTTTTCTGAAGTTCATTGCTTGTTCATCTGCCAGCATTAATTTAATTTCATGGCAACAGAGCTGTAATAGGTGATCAGTTGCTCAGGAGTTCTGTGTAAAAATCACTATGAGACAGCCAGACCACATAAGTTAGGTATTTAACAGTGTCACGGAACACAGATCTATGGCTTTAAGTACGTGCACCATAATATTAAGCTGGACTGGCTGAACCAGTATTGATGCTATCCTATTTATGAGTATTGTCTTTCAGGATAGCAATAGTTTACTACTTTCAAATCCAGTCATATTTGGAAATACCACATTTTATAGAGTGGACACCTAATACAAGTTTTCTGCTGGCTTTTTTGCTTCGAATTTTTCTCTTCCTATTAATAACCCACTTTGGTTTGGCAGCTCAGGTTTGAGGTTACCTCAGAGTGCCAAATCACTGTTGCAGAATTTTATTCTTTCTTTCAACTTAAGAAGACTGCCATTTGAAATACTTTCTAGCAGCCACTTGCAGTGTCTGAGAAGTGATGACTATACTCTGGATACAGCAAAACCAACATCTGGGCTATACCGAATATAAATTAAAATATATAATTACCAAGTTGGCTGTTTTGTTGGTACTGTTTTATTTATTTACAGTATTATAACCAATTCAAAATAAGCAACAGAAGAAATTATCGTGGGTGAGGAATTCATGCCTAGCTTCCAACCTTTGCAAATCCAAAGCCAACTTTTTCCATAGATACAACAGCCAAGCTGCTGCCTTACTTTAGTCTTTTGACTTCTGTGGGTTTTCTATCACCTTTGAACCAGTGACCAGGCTCCTACCTATTTAGACTACCCCTAAAAATACTTTTTGGCTTATTTGATGTAGCTTCCATTCTTTCCTGTGTTCCTGATCTGGGTCCTGAAAAATATTTCTATAGCCTCCGATACTGCTGTATTAAAAAACATTTAATTGCTCCCTACATAACCTGAAAGAAAGCTTAAGCAAAGTCTAGACAATAGACCAAAGATTCTTTTGTGGGCAGCTGCCACAACTCCACAACACAGAAATATTATTTGGTGAAGGAAAATAAGGATTAAATTTCATGCTTTAATTTGCTGATAAAACATCAAGCTCTGTCAGAGTCAGCCATCAAACTTACATTAAGTCTCAGAGTTATTTGCAGGTGTAGCTTTACCAAATGAAATTTGAAGCACAAAAAAAAAAAAGGATGGGGTGTAAGAAAAATTCTGGTCATTGCCATTTCCTTCAAAACAGACCAAACTACCATGAAAAAAGCATAATTCTATCCAATAGTATCACACATCTTAAACATAAACCATTCTCTCCTCATCCTTATAACTCATTTTAGCTGAAAATCCTCAAAGTCTTGGAGACAGTAATCTCTGGGATGAAATTCTGATTTTTTTTCCCTACCCTTAAATGATTGTTGAAACCTTCTTGACTTCAAGATGACCAAAATTTCACACAATGTAACAATATCCCTATGCATCATGAAGGCCAGCACCAATGCAAAAGAGCTCTGCTGTCTGTTTCTAGTTGTGATGTCTCTAATTTTCATGTAAATGAGAGTTAGACTTGGCTACTGAGCTCTTGCTTCCTTGCCTAAAACAAAAAAGAAAATGCTTGCTTTATATGCTTTATGTAGAAGTTCGGAGAAGCAAAGTGATTTCTTTTAAATTTAAAGCAAAAAAAAAATGCTAAGCAATCTCCTCCTAAAAAAGGTTGAATATTCTCTTCAATTGCAGAAAACAGTTTTGAGAGAAATTAGGCACATGAAGCACAGCTGTGCTCATGACCTTTCTCCACAGCAGCACTGTATTCAGTCAATCAGCAACAGGTGCCTACATCATTAAAGTCTGGACTGTTATTCTTCAGCAGTACAAGGCAGCAAGTTCTCTCTTTTATTGCTTCATATTCAAGAGGGTAACAAAACCTTCTTCTATGTCCTTGCTCTTCAGCTAACCCATCAATGTGTAGCCAAGTTCCTTCAGGGCTAATGGAATGGGTACCTTCTGCTATCAATACTGCCCACACGCTCCCCAGTCAAGGCTTATTTCAGGCCAAGTTTGTCCTCCGAGTTAACAGGAGGTGACAAGCCTGGCAGTTTGCAAATTTTCCCTGCATGACCAATTCAGCCTGGCTGACCAGATCCATGCTAATGAGAATGTGCCAGCTCACAACAAAAACATTTCTGAATAATTTAGAACTTTAGAGCTTGGTGTGCCAGATAACACAATTCATTGTTTAATGATGGTGCCAGCAGTATCTGCATGCATCTACTACAAACACTGTTGATTGCAAAAATATCAGACCCAACTTTATAAATAATGCAAAATGAAAAAGTAGTAAGATTGAACAAAGCACGTTTAGTCATCAGTGCCCTTTATTTTTAAAAGACAGCTAACCATTCACTGAAACACATGAAGCCTCAAAATCAAGAACATTTGAAACATATTTAAAACATTATTATCTGGTGTCAGCGATCTTGCTGATGCAGATTAAAATAAAGTTTTATGTCCTGAAATATTTCAAAACCAATATTTATTTTCCTTTTAGCTTGCTTATGAGAGTGGACCACCAAACCATTTACCCAGGAAGGCAGAAGGGATTCAAAGATGTGTTCCAAAACAAGCAAATTAAAAAATATCTAGGACACTGGCTTTTGTGAGAGGTCATGTTATGTCACATTATGCCATTACTACAAGCCCTTCAAACTAGTTAGATTAGTCTATCTTGGAAAATCCTGCCATTTACTGCCTTCCTACACTTAAGTATTTTTGACAAATCCATCCTTAGCTGCAGGAGTCGAAGTCTGGTGAGCCCAAATACTGTTGAAAATCCAGTCATGAAATCATATTTTGTTTCAGTTTAAAATGAGGTTTTAAACGAACGGTGAGCTTGCATTTTTGGTTTTGTTTTTAAATGTTTAACATACTGAACTTGTAGCACTTTATAATGAAAGAAACCTTTCATGACTTGAATAAAACCAACCTGATTCTTCAGAACAGTGTCACCAACAGAAGAATTGCTAAATTCAAAACCAGTGTAAATAGCAACTCTATAGAGCAGGCCACTGTATTTAGATGCTTTGGAATTGATGCAAATCCCTGTTCAAGATTAAGTTGGGGATGTAGGCACACTGAGAATCTCAATACTATTTATTGGAATAGAATCTGACTTATTTCCATGAATTATTGTAACTCAGGCATAGCAATCTTTGCAATTTTATTAGATAATCTAATAGACATGGACATGCAACTGTTAGGAGTTTTGCAACTACTCCAATCTTTCCACATGCTATTGAAGATTGGTTCAGTGGAGAATACACAGTGTAATAAAAGTCCAGTTGGAGCAGCAAGAACAATAGTTTACGTAACAGCCTATTAAAACAATTAAATCAAAACACACCCAGTGAAGGTTTGAGTTGGTTTTTTTCTTCCACTCTATGCTATGCTTTGGCAAGTGGCTGTGTCAGAGCTCTAAAAATTATGAACTGGCCTTTGTTCCAGGAATCTTTCTGGCTTAATTTTGACAAGCTTTTGGAATTTTTTTGTTTGTTTTAATACATTACAGCAAAATTTACTTATTGGTTTTTTTTAGAGATTTATTTCATCTACAAGGGAAAAATTTTGTTTGACAACCCATAAACATGTTCTGCCACCCTCCTACAAGCATGTTCTTGTCATTTCCTCATACCTTGTTAGCACTTCCCGTTCATTGCATGTTAGTGTTTGTTACGCTCTGACCACCAAAGGCGATAGTCACCATCTGTACCCTAGCAGCTTCATGGGATGGGCAGCTGATTTTGGAATGCCTCCAAACTGGCAAAAACACATCCTCCACCATGTCATAGACTGCTTTCCACACAACCTGCCGTGACTGGTCCCAGCTGCACCTGACACAACAGCTGTTTGGACAGCTCCAGCCAGTGCTACTGATTTCAAAGCCCTCTACGGTTAAACTATGCATGCTGGTCTCATCCTGGTTATACCATGGTCATCCGAGACTGCTGATATGTTGTCACGATCCCAAACATTTGCTACATCTCCTTTGGACTCCAGAAACTAAATCCCGATTCAAACTTCCATATAACACCTTCATACTAGGAACTTTTTTTCTCCTTTTACTATCACTCTCTGATACTTTATTATGTAAGACTTGAGCTGCAATATATTTAGGTGGCACATCTGCTGAAAACCTGAAAACAACTTCAAAAATAAATTCTAAAGATTAGATATATTTCTCCTCCTCCTCTTCCACCTCTTGCATCTCCTTAGCTAAGGTGCAAGTATAGCTGGGAGGATGAAGGCGGTTTAGACAAAATGTGGGATTACTGTTGTTAAAAGTACTTCAGGTATTCAGAATCTTATCTTGCATGTTAGGAGCCAGCCTCTGCTCTATCCACTATCTCTGGGGAGTCTACCAGCAGTTCTAATTACAGCAGCACTAGTTACAGCAGAATACAGCAGAATTACAAAGGCTGTACCTCTCCTTGCCCTTTCAATACTTACATGGAGTTGGCCACATTCTATATTAAAAGCACATCCTTTGTGTGAAAGAAAGGCAAAAACTAGGCTCCGCTTCATTTTCTGACTCAATTTGTGTGTCTGGCTATTTCAGCATGACAGTTGTATTGCAGAGATTAGGAAATGCATGAACTATTTAAAAGCAAATAAAAAAGCTGTCAGACTTTCTGGCTAATTAGCAAATGCTCATAAATTAAGCATTTTAGGCTAAATACTGAGCCAGATTTCTGTTGTACTAAGGGACAACAGATGAAGAGAAGATTGACAATAACAAGATGCCAAGAAAGACCAACACCACCAGCATTCTTACATTCCTATAAAATATCTGGCAAAGAATTTATAGGCCCTTCCCCTGAGGTCTGAGTTCTCATTTCCCAACTTATCAGTGAGGCCAGGTTTTCCAATATCTCCATTTGCTTACTTGCATCCTATTCCTACTTCAGAGTTCACCTGCTAGCGACCTCATCTCTAACAGATATGTGGGAGGCCCTATACAAGACCTCTATTTTCTCAGCTGTAAACCTTGCTGTGCCCTCACTATTATGTCATCAGAGGAACAAGAAGACAGAGAAATTAAGGTTTTGACCCTAACAAACTCTGCATCAATATCAGTGTACTGTGCTGAGTTTGCTACCTGGATTTGGCTCCAGCAATGATACCTTCCTTTAAAATAGTGCAGGGTTTGCATGAGACAATTGTTCCACATGCTTTTTTACCAAGCAAAGACACTGCTGAAACTGGTTCTTCAGCTGTTTAAGAGCACAGTAAATTAACTTTCTAAGACTAAAGGTGGCAAAATAACGAAAATTTTCTAAATGTGACTTACAATGGCCTCTTCCAGGTAGACCATAACCAAACCATGGCAAAACTGGGAGGATTAAGCATTTCATCTCTGCAGCAGCCAGGATACAATGTTTTCACTGTCCCCTCTTTTCAAACACACCCCAGAAAGAGTAGGTTGTGGGTTTTTTTGGCTTTTGAGGTCTGTGATCAAGCAAATGGCTCAGTTCCAGATGTAAGACTTCAGGGAATATTGCTTGTAAGATCATAGTGAACTAAATATTAGGCAGATAATGCATTTTGTTAGTTTAGGAATGCCTGGTTTTATTCGGAAATTGCACTAACAGGTCCAGAACTCCTGTTGGCATATTTCTTCTGTGCAACTCAGGTGGTGCTTCCAGAAGTTTCTCAGTAAGACAGACGAGGTTTTTTCTCTTCTTCTTTGGCACTGGAATAAAATGAGTGTACTGGCATGTAGTCTGAGGACCACATCCCCACTCTAATGAGGTGTTACAGGGCTGAGCAGAAAATAATTCTCCCATACAGACCCTGGGTGTCTAATATACAAGTGTATACTGGTATTTTTATAACTAGAACCAGTCATGACTACTTAAAGCACAGACTGAACAGACTTCAATGTCATGGCTCTGAGAAAAACATAAAATTGCTTGGAAAGCTCTACAGGATCAAGCTATAGCAACTTCATGGCAATACTTCACCATGCCAAATGTAGATTGCATATTCAATAAAAGATGACTTCCCAAAGCAATGGGAAAAGAGAACAGGCTCCAACTAGGCACATGCTTACAGTGTTATCTCCAAGTATGAGAGACAGATTTCTACATTGTCTGGTCCTTTTGCAAGCAAGCATCTGTTAAAGGCATTGAACTATGTATGAAGAGTAGCTGAACTACACAAAGTCAGTGCTGGACATGGGCTTTTTTTTCCTCTTTCTTAACCAGAATGAGATGTTAGTCACCCTTAATCCCCCAAGCTAAAAGACATATTTCTGCCATCCTGCAGTACTGAAATTTATATACCCTTGGAACCAAGTACTTTGAGAGCTTAAGGTTGACTACCTTATCTAAGTAGCAACAGGGGGACTGCAATAGCCAATTAGAGCTCTGAACTTTTGGAAGGTTTGTGTTCCATCAGTTCCCTCATGATACTAAAACCAGAGTTAGGGTAGGACAGCATGCTGTTACAAACCTTAAACAGGTACAATACATGCTGTTTTTGTAATGGCTTGCTCCTGTCTGCTACTCCTACTCTGAAGCTACATGGAGGAGGGAAACTGCAATCTACCTGTGAATACATACAACAGGGCTCTCTTGCAAATCCAATAGGTATAACTTCCCTTTCTGGGATAAAGTTTGGGTCTCATTGAAGCTGTAAAAACAGCCAAAAGGTCCCAGAATTCCAGCTCGTGTCAGAATGTGGCTAGTACCCCTAACCACGCTGTGCCTGTGCCAAAAATAAGTCACAGCACATTTCGTTTGTTTAGCAGCCAGGTAAGCAGATTCATTACAGGAAACATTGCAGTACTATAAGGAAAAAAATATTCCTCCTTCAAAATATTCATCTTGCCCTTGATAACTTATGCTTTTACAAAATTCCCCATGCCAAAACAGTGATGTTGCAGTCTGAAGAGGCATATCTTTGGAAAAACGTATCCTTAAATATAAGAACTACATCACTCAAAAAATGCTCACAGGTGGTAAAAAACTCCAGTAATAGCAGTGGGATTTACTATGGGCTTATGGCTAGAAGTGTGATTAAGCACCCATGCAAACTTGAACAAGCTGCTGAATTAGGTGCCAAAGCAGGTAACTACTCATGTTTGATAGCACAAGATTATATTAACCCCCAGCCCCTTTAAGAGAGGTTTCTTGTAGGAAAAAAAAAAAAAAAAGGTATCAAATTCAAGAAAAATTAGATAAATGCTTATGTAAGTTTAAGAAACAGGGCACTTCACTGTTATTAAATTTTGAAATTACATTTTCTAGATTTCTACAGCATCTTATTCGTGTCTTCTCCAAACCCTAAGCTTCTGAAAAAATAACTGATCCTTGCTGAACAAACTCAAACTTGTTGCTTGAAGGAAATTTAAAAAAGTTATCTAAATACGAGCGTAACTTCTACTTTTTCTCATAGTTTAAATGCCTGTAAAAACATAGTGCGATTACACACAAAAACCACAAGGGGCCATTACTCAAGTTCTACTCTGATGTTTGCAGACCTTTTGAACCTATCCTCTCCACATAGATTTCCAGCTATTGTAAACAGAGCTTTTCCCCATAGACCTACTAGACTTAATGACATGGAGAAATGCCACACCCTGCCGTCTGGAAAGAACGTACTTCATACAACTTCCAGCTCAAAGCTAGAACGAGCATAGCGGCCGAATCAACACTTAGTGTCATCCCATTGCACCACTGGGTTTTTTCTAAGTAATGCCAGCTGAGGAGGCACTAAAATGTTGTGACATCTTTACATCCCAATAATCTTTAAATAGTAACTTCAGATAAAATGTTATAGCAGGATAGAAAACGAAACCTAGAAGGCATTGCAGGACTGCATACCCTGTGCGTTATAAGGTTTTGTATGCTCCATCTCCAGTACTTCAGTATGCTTTAATAAAACCTGTGAAGTTAGGCAATGAAGAATGCAGGTTGTGCCCACACAGATATATAGGAGAACGTGACAATCTTGAGGGCATGTAGGCTCTTTGTGGTACACTAGGCCAGATCCACCGTCACTCGTACCAAGGAACCAGAAGGACCTGTGTCATTGTCTTACCATCTATTGTTATAACCAGCTAGTCAAACCATTTTGTCTACAACATATAGCTGCAAGTCTATGATACTGGGCTTATTTAACTATCTGCAGAGACAACAGCCATTACACAGGAAACCAAATTGTCAGCTACACTGCACATATTTCTAGTGGCAACTCCTGGCAATGAAAACTGGAGAAGTGTTGAAGAGCTCAGTCTCACTGTAGGTCAATAGAGTTATCAGGCTGAAGAGAAGTCACTTTTCATATTACTATTCACTTGAACAGAGCAGATTTAGACCGATGTTCACTGCAATACACAATTATATTTATGACCTTGTAGGCTGGCAGGAAGAACGCCCTGTGGGAAACTCAGAAGAGAATCCCAGTTATCTGATTTGGGTGATGAACTTCGACAGCTGAGGCTATGAACCCCGATGTCTCTTAATTCTCTCTCTGCCTCTCTCCCCCAGAGAGATTTTACTCATCACCCACAAGAAACAGAGAGAAATGAAATGAATTTAAGCAGCTGTTTTGAAGAAGCCAAGTACCAAGCAGACTCTGAAGTTCCTCTAGTGCTCAGACTCTAAACCTGTTTTTCTTTTATAACCAACATAAAAACACTGTCCCAGACACAAAACAGCCAATCAGGATGAGCTGGACAAAATTCTTTCCTCAAAGTTCCAGGTATTATAGCAAGAGACAGAAAGTAAGAGATGATCAACTGAAAGTTGGTGATGTGTAGTTTCTCTGGCAACACCACTGCCATTCTCTGTAATATCAAACTCCTATCTATTTGAAATGTTGGGAAATCCTATACACTCCAAAATAGGGAATGGTATTTCAACAAAAGCAGTGATTTGCAACCATCGGTTAAGGTTGTGGGCTTGCAAACTAACTTTCACTTGTGACCTCAGTCAACTTTGCACCAAGGTCCGCATAGGTAGATGAAAAATCTTCACACAGCAAACACTCACGTTTAGTTAGGATCAGATGTGTCACGAGAGACTGATGGACCAACATTTTCACCCTACTTAAAAGTCAGTACTCATTTTGCTAAATAAAATGCCACTAAATAGAAAAGTGACATAGAATTCTCCCATGAACTTCATTTGTGTAAATAAAGTTTGGAGGAAGTCAATATATATTTCAGTAACTAGAAAGCCAGAGCAATTTTCATGTTCTCTCTGACATTAGTCTACCTTTTTAAGACCTTGCTTTACAAATAATTCCCCACAGGTGCCATGCCTTGTACAGTCAAGGTCCCAAAAAACAGCACTCTGCACTGGGTAGTGTATGTTTCTGGTTCCACAGTAACTAGTACAAGAGGACCACAGTCTTACAATTTGCAGAGCTGCTTAAAGTATGCATATTAAGCAACTGGTATTTGAATTTTAATGTATTGTTTAAGAAGTAAAGTTGCAGTATTTCAGGTGGGGTTTTTTTACATTCCTTAGGAAAAGCTCACCTGATAGGCTCTTACTATTTAATTTTGATTATTTGCAATTTTTTTTCCTTTTCTGAACCATGTATATCTACGGTAGGGGAACCCTATCGTCACCCTCACCAATCCTACTTTTTCAAGAACAAGGCTGAAGGGAAAAACAAAGTCATATGGCTCATTTCAGATCACAGCTCCTTAAATGGGCACAAGGCAACAAGAGCACACAGAAGCCCATCCACTTATCTCCAACTTTTCAACCTGCCTGGCAAGCTCTGAGGACGATACAGAAATATACCAGAATGCTGGCCTGAGCAGCAGTACTGGAGCAGGATTTGCTGCTGCAGTAATATTATTCTGTGAAGAACTGCAGGCAGGCAGAGTGAAAAGACAGCAAGACACAGCTGCAAACCCAAACAAAACTATTAAGCCCAATATTAGAGCCAGCAGCTATGTCAGCATACTCTTAACATAAACAAAACATAGGCTGCACAGTGCACCCTCAGGAACACAGCTGAACAACAACCTTCCTCCTACTACCAGACTTCCTCTACAGCATGAAGACAAGGCTCAGGATTCATACTTGAGATCTAACTAAAATTTACAGTTTTCCAGACTCTATCATCTTGAACACATCATGACACACAGAAGCCAAGGAAAACAAATGAAATGCATGTTTTACTGGGTCCCACATGCTGTGATATTTCCAAGACTACTAGCATCCACCAAGAAACATGCAGAATACTCAGTCCTGAAAACAAATCCATTACCAGGACAAAGCACAGAATAAAATCAACTCAACAAGCTACTCCATATGTTTTCCATTTAACTGTATTCTGCAGAGGAAGTAAATTTGGTACATAATATACTTGGCTCCTGTCCATATTCTTTTTATTATTGAGCTTGGGGGACAGGAGGCCTAGTGCCCATCTTTGCAACTGATTCCTCTTCGTTCTTGGTATATATGTACTCCCACTCAAAGCAGATGGCACACAAGAGTCCCTTATTCAAAGCTAGATGAGGGTACAACTCTGGCAGTAAAGTACACAGGGAGATACATTCATGCATACTGTAAAAAGAATTCATGTCGTATGTGTATTGTAGAAATATTAAGCTGGATCAACAAGGTAGTAGAGGAAAACTGACAGCATGCAGAGCCAAGCAGCTCTACATGTACCAAGTACCTTTCCCCTTAATGAGGTTAAAATGGCAACATAAAGATGAGTATACAGCTTGGCTGTCACCCAAAAGTTTACTCTGAAGAAAGAAATTTGATTTACCCAAAACTATGTGCTGGATAGATACCATATGTACTGTAAGTACACACCTTCTGGAAGGATGCACACCCACATTTACATATTATACGCAAGTGACTGAAGTGCCATCTAGGAAAATGCAACAGATAACTCCAGCAAGTTAGCCTTCCTTCAATGAGGTAAAGGGGATCCCTTTATACAACTCTTGTTACTTATTATCCCAGAGCATTCCACCTTCACAAAAGTGGAAGTCACTGCATATACAGCTACAGAAATATCAACAACTTACTAAACTGTTAAAGTTGTCAGGCTGTTTGTGTGCTGTTAGCATGATAAATCATTCATCCAATTTCTCAGTTAAATACTACCTGATTATTCACAACCCTATTTAGCAAACATTCATGTTTTTTGCCTCAAATCCAATAGCTGACAGTCACCAACATGCAATTATTGCCTAGCACATTTATATTCATCATTCACATACAGTTCAAAGATTAAGTATATTAGGTGTGAAGTTCTTATGAATCTAAAAGTAGACTAAATGAATATGTAAATACAACATGTGCATGCATCTGCACAGGTAAGTTACTTGTAGAAACTATGTCTAATGCAGCTAAAAAACCTTCAGTTGTGCAGGAACAGGACTATGTTTGAAAACAGACAGCTGCAACCAACACATGCAACTTGGTATCTACTGAAAACCTGGTTTTAGCCAATATTCCAGGACATAAGCTCAAGACAGCTAACTTGGGTAAGGAAACCCAAACAGTCTTGTGATGAAATTCTGGGAAAACACTATTTCTACCCAAATTACACCATATAGAAACTACTTCAAAGAGCCACTTCACCTCCAGGGAACTAACAACCCCGTATGGCTACAACATAGGAATATATATAGGCCTTGGCAAATACAACTTGCACTGTTTCCCATCTCTGGATCTGTGAAACTGTAAAGCACTATTTTGACTTCTTCTCTGAATGTTTAAAATTCAACAGGGAATGTAGCTCTTCATCTGGGACTGTAGTGATAGAACAAGGGATAATGGGTTCAGACTTAAACAGGAGATATTTAGGTTGGACTCAAGGAAGAAATCCGTTACTGTGAGGGTGGTGAGGCACTGGAACAGGTTGCCCAAAGAAGTTGTAAATGTCCCATCCCTAGCAGTGTTCAAGGCCAGGCTGGATGTGGATTTGAGCAACCTGGTCTAAAGGGAGGTGTCCCTGCTCGTGGCACAGGGGTTGGAACTAGATTCTCTTTTTGGTCCTTCACAACCCTAACTATGATTCTATAAAATTCTCCAGGGTAACAGCATTTTTAATACTGCCAAGCATGAAGCTATATTCAGTAATATTTAGTTACTATCTTCAGTAACATTCCATAGGAGATTAATGCAAGAACATTCTGCTACTTGGAAGTATTCAGGGTTCTGAAAAGAATATTCCATATTTTGATATGCTGAGTTCTACTTCCTGACTAAGTTTGCTTGCAGTTATTTTATTCCAGCTGTGAAGGTATGCACAATCTCCTTGTCACTTTCAAACCACCCAGCAGGGGTCTTAAGTAAACAAGCCAGTGTAGTTCCCCACACCTCAGAAACACAATTAGACCTTGGGAAATAGAACTATTCCATCCTTCCCAGTTAACAGTTTAATAACTAGGTCAAGTTGTGCTTTCAGCTACAACAGGACACATTGAGGAACACAAGAGCCCTCCTGGGTCAAGTTCAGCGCTGTACTGTTATCATACAGTACCTAACAAACTCCATTTGAAAATTACTTTGGTCTTTTTGACCCAAGCACTCTCTAATAAGAAGACTGTTCCAGACCTTTGATTTAATAATGGATTTTTTTCTAATTTGCAGGCAGAATTTATTCATGTGCAGTTAAATCTGATTTAGAAACAGCTCAAGCTACTTCAGAGATCTGTAAGCGTAAATAAAAGTAAAATTCAATCAGAAAACTGAGACTATAATGGAATAAATTTCAACCTAGAAAACAAATGAGGGAAAAAAAAAAAAAAAGACTTCATTTTTAACTTCCCTTCCAAGTAAACTGCAATTATGAAGAGACCTTTAGCTCTGCAAGAAAATAGGTTTTAAAAACCTCAAACCTACCTGATTACACACCAACCTACTGAAAAGCACAAACCAACAAAAGAGATTCCTGTGAGATTCTGCAGGGTTAGTGGGAAGTGTAAGTTATATTACAGTGTTCCAAGGTTACACCACAGAAAGGATACAAAAATCACTGGTGATTTTTCCCCTTTGTTAGCAAGCCTGCATAAGAAACACCTAAAACCAAACCCACTCCTTTCAAAAAGGATTTACTACATTCAGTCTTTGCTTATCTGCCATTTTAAATCAGAATAGGTTAGTGTCCCATCCAGATCTACTTGATCAAAACTTCCAGCAAAGTCAGAAGGAACTTCTATAAGGTCTAAGAGGGATTTTTGATATGCGAGAATTATTAAATTGTCATCTAAAGATGAAATTAAGATTACCAGAGTTGTCATTGTGCTTTCTGGGGAGTTGTGTGCTTACTGCAAAAGGATCTGGCCAAACATATACAAGGGGCACTGCGTAAGTACACTTTTTCCAGCAAGCGCATCTTTTCAATGCACAAGTCAGAGTCACTAGAGTCAAAACATTTTGACAGCAGTGAAGGAGGAGTTGCTCATGTAAACACATTATTACTTGAGTGCTGCCACAGAGAAGGGCTACAGAAATGCAGATGAAAGATGACTTGGTTGTTTTTTTCTACTGTTCTGCAGATATTCTTGATATCCTAGAAACACAATTCTTTATTTAGTACCTAGAAATGTGTTCTAATGGTTTTAAATTTACACTTATATACAGAAACAGTTTAAAACCAAATGCAGAGTTTATGCAGGCTGGAATTAACAGACATCTCTTTGTTATGAAAGAGGGGGAATTGCTAAAGGTCAGCATGCTTTCAGGGTACACTACAAAAGCCACAAGAGAGACGAAATACAAGATCTCCGTTCGGAAGCTGATGGTTACAAGGATACAGTCTACATTCCACTGTCACTCTGCTACAGTAACAGGTACACACCAAGGAGAAACTTCCACTGCTACAGCAAAATTTGTACCCATGTTACCCTAGCCAAGAAATACATTTTGTGTTGCTTTTATCAATATTGAGAGTACTGAGACATCAGAGAAGTGTTTCCAAAAAAAAAAAGTCAAGCTTGTGGGGAGGAGGGAAGATTAGAGAGCCTTGACCTCTCATGCCAGCAGCCTAATCCTCAGTATCATAATGAATGATATGGAGATGAAAAAGATTACAGTACAACTGGTTAGATGCAGGCAAACCCTATAAGAAAGAACACAAAGGCTTTACAAAGTCTCAGGCAATGACAGGTGTTTTTTAAGGCACAGACCTCCAAAAAATCTTTGGTTAGAACCGTGTCAGCAGGTACAACTTTTTCATGTCACATATCCTCTTTCTACTCTCCTCTTACAGTGGACAGAAGTAAGAGCATCTAAACAAGCTAAACACTGCTTTTGAGAGGTTAGAGAGTGATGGAAATATTACTTCAACAGCAGTTGTCATCAGTACAGGGTCTTCTCTTTCACAGAACACAGCTCAGCTCCTGTTATCAACTATATGAAAACTGCTTAACAACACACAAAAAACATCAAGAAGCACCACAGAAGAGAAAATAGAAATTGATCATTTTGGTCAAATTTTGGGGAAGAGATGGGGTAAATGCTTAATTTTAACTTGAAATC
>WTXV02009182.1:0-19522 GCA_009823435.2 Nymphicus hollandicus
CTACAGTTCATTATAAATCAGCATTTACAAAATTCCATGCTTATTTGGCATTTAAAAGTCTAGTGAAAATGTGCGTATCAGAAGAGCTAATGTTAGCTAATAAGGAATCAAAGTGAAGAGACCTAAAGCTGTTAACAGGCTGCTGACTTGAATCCCATGATGTAAACAAAGGGCTGGAAAATAAGCTAGGTTGAAGTGTGACAAAATAAGAATATATTCAGTAGTTTCAAAGGAATGCATCACTGTACTTGTTTAAAGTAAATTAAAAACATACGCTCAGGTTAGTGATGGAGTTGTCTTTTCTATGCTGTTTTTCCAACTCAGTATTTAATTACACATGAAATGTATTTATTTTTAAATGGACTTTTTTTGTAATTTGTTGATGTCTCCTCTGAGAGAGGTAAATATGAGAAATCAGCCCTCGTTTACCAAAATGAAGATTTTTTTTTTTTTTTTTTTTTTTTTTGACAGAGATCTAAGGCCTGAATACGGCCCTTACTGTAATGAATACTGGCCTCAGTGGAAAAGCTGCTGCGAGTCTTTGCAAAATTAGATTTTTCCCTTCATATATTTTTCAACTACATTAACTACATTAAATTACTTATTGGGGTGCTTTTTTTACCAGTTTGGTTGATTTTTCTTTAGATTATGCAGAAACACAGCTTTATACTGAAACAATGCAAATATTATTCATTGTCTCAGGATTAGGCACACACTTATGATCAGACTTAAAGTTTAAAAAAACACACAGGAGCACTGGAAAAAGAAAAACAATTTAAACTAGTCACTTACAGTTCTAACAATTCAGAAATTTATTCTCATGCTCAGACATACTGAATTTCATCCCAAGTAGCATGCCTTGATTCAGCAGGTGGAAAGAAAACAATCTGGGGCAGTCATACTGATCATTATTTCACCTTGGCAGGATGGCAACAAACATACAAAATACAGAGTTAACACAGCTTTAAATAATAATATTATATCTGAAATCCCCCTGTAATTAATAGCAAAACAAAGCCAAGATTTTAACACTGGTTAACTCATTGTTACAGAGCTCATACCTTTACCAATGTCCCAACCTTTCCTACTGTCACGTGTCATATTTCAACACATAATTCTTCAAAGGATCAACTATGTTTTACTAATGTTCCTCTTAAACCTAAGTATTCAAACACCATTGCCATTTTTAGCAGTTATCAGTAAAATATATAAGCATACTCCCAATGGTTTTAAATTACTTTCAGCATCTCTCCAGTTCTTTCTGACTTCAAGTACCTTTTTCTCTTTCTGTTCTGAAAAGTAGATTTTGGCCAAAGAAAACATGTACAGATTCTGAGCTGGTTTCAAGAGTCAAATTTCCAGCTAGATCATGACACATTTAGGAAAAAGGAAAACTGCAATTCTATTTGAACTAGATTTTGTTCAGTTCTGCACTAGAGGTTGAAGACAAAACACGTTAAGGCTTAGAACTAGAGTTGTATAGGTGGTTCAGTTCAAAAGTTTCAAATCTAATTCCTCCTGCTAACATTCAACACAATTTATTTCAGCACACAAGAAGCAGATTTTCAGTATCTTAAGTGTTTGGCAAGAGACAGGTTTAAGCATTCACCATATTTAAACTATGTTACCTTATTTATCTTTTTTTGGCATGCCTGTATTCAGTGTTCCAGTTTCTGCATGTCTATGGTCGTTAGTGCGAGACAATACTAATTAGGTTAAACAGCAACGACTGATTTTCTGTGAGTCTACTTCAAAGCTGCTCTCAAACTGATGCATCCTTTCCAAGTTCCTCTGTTGCTTCCATACAGCCTAGTTATTCCCTCTATTTTCAGTTTTCAGCAAAATTTTTGTTAATCACACACTCTGCTCAGAACAAATGCTCAAGGACAGATCTTTTTGATTTGTCCTGTTGCTGCTAAACAAGCCACACAGTCATCAGAAAAAAAGAGCCCTTGAAGACGTTTGAGTCAGTCAAAATGGTTATAAGCTGCTGCTATTCATACTGCCATTAAGAACACTGAGCTGAACAGAACACCTTACATCACCCTCACCCTATTTCCCTATGAACTTTTTCTACTGCAAGTACCATGCCATATAATCCCTTTGATACATTTTGCAAAATTAATCTTAAAATACAATGCTTTTCCTCATTATGCAGACTGTTCCTGATCCTAGCCATTCTAGTTTCCAGCATATTTGTCTCTTGTTTATATCCAGTTATTCATATCTGCCAGCTTGAATAATCTTGCACCATTCTTTTCCAAGTTGTATTTTCCTGGGGTTTACCCTGGAAAATATTCCCTGTCAGCTTCATTTCACAAGGTTCATTTCTCTGAAACACTCCCATAGTCTCTTCCTCCAAGGCAAGCTTTTCCATGTCCCCTCTCCACTCACCCTTCAGAATAAATCCATCTTTCCCATCATTAGATGAGATTCCATGATTGCTTTATGCATTGACTGAGGCTCCTATGTTTCATACATAGATAATAAAAGTCTAATTTAAAAATAAATAAATACATACATACATAATAAAAAATTCCTATTCTTCATGCTTTCTATTTCTGATTAGTAATATTTCCTTCCTGTCCAGTTATTTTATGGTATTTTGGGGCTTGACATAGATTCTACCCTATGTCAAAACAGACAAATTTTTACAACTGTTAAGTACTTTTCTAGGTTTTACTGATCTCACCACAACTCCACCTAGAAAACACTGTTCCTAATAAGCTGTTACCCAAGCAGAGTTTTTCAGCTTATTGCAGTCCTCATCTTTCACCTTTTACCTTTCACATAAAAATTTGGCTACACATTTTAAAACTACCAGAAAGACCACCCCAGAAGTAAGGCAAATTGCACCTCACACGCCAGTTGAAATATGTCATTTGTATAAAGACAAAGAAAGCAACCATAGTGACTTTAGCATGAGTGTTATGCAACTTGTCATTTAAAAGCCATTTCAACAACAGTGTAACGCATATCTGAGCATCTTACAGCTGTTTTGCAGATTGTATCTCTAGGAAGCCTCATTGGCATGACTCACGCAGGCATGCAAATGTGAGATGAGTTACTACGCTTATGGTTCTGGTTATTTTGAGAAATCTTCAAAATCAAAACAGGAAGCATTAAAAGCTACTTCTCTTCCTGTTTTGATGTGCTAGGCACATAACGCACCTTGCTTATACGTGTGTTGTATTTTCAGGTAAAAATTTTTCACATCAAAATCTCTGCTTATTTCTTTTTAACTCAAGAATTACTATTTTCAAGCAGGATGGAAAAATAAATTCAGTATGATTGCTGCTTTTAATAGTAATTATTCAAGCCAAACAGTACTGTAAAAATAACATCTAATAATCCCAGTTTAATAAAATATTTCACAATATGTCAATTATTGTCTAGAGGATTATTTTATGAAGGTTTCAGAATGTCTCCACCAAGGTGATTCCATAAATAATGCTCGCATAGTGGCTTTTAAGGTATCTTGTGTCTCCTTTGTGACGTAAACTGGTTGTTATGGAGATGGTAAAATATCAACGATTCTTTGTGAAAGTGTGCAAGATCAATTTTGGATCCGTTACAGCAGCTTCTTTTCTCTACTCAGCTATAATCAGCCTTCCTTAGCAACAGAAATAGATGTATAAAAAGTATAAAATGTTCTAAGACAAATGTTTGCACAATAGTTTTAACTGTCTGACATACAGAAATAGACCTGCGTGTATTTGTAACAGATATAAATTCCATCGCAAATTTCACAAAATTCAAAGAAGTCTAATGGCCTTCAACAGAAATGAGGCTACTACTGTTAGGAAGGTTTAACAACCTACAAATAAACAGATCACTCCCTTTTCATTCCATATTTTTTAACTGCACACTCCATACCTTACGAAAGTATTTTTTGTTTCTTAAAATGGCAAGGGCAAAGATTAACCTCTTTCATCCCAAATTTAGGGAAAGTACAGAAAAGACTTTGTTCAGCGGTGCATTTAAACTTCCTAGAGCTTCATTAAATAGAAGGAAAAGGGTTATGTCTGGGAAGTAGCACATAAAAATATGGTCTAAGATAGTTGCCTAGGCAGCCTATACATTATTTTTCTCCATTGTAAAGCTATGCTGCTCCATGTGTCTAGGTGTGTAGGTCCCTACTAAGCGATTAAGATTAAAAACCACATAGCTGAGTCAGGGTTTTTCAGAGTCCTATAACAAATCAGGAATGTAGGAATTCCTCCTTTTGCTCACTCCAGTCTACCTAGAGGCACAGACAAGCACACCAAGACACACAGTATTTGATTGGCAAGTAATAAAATTTTCAAGAAGACCCTCAGTTATTTGCAGGTTGTCAGTACTGTTATGGAAACATTACAGAGAACAGAATAATTAAATTATTAGAAATCCATTTTGTATAGTCTAATGGTACATACACTTTAATGAATAGGGGCCTAGATGTAAAGCGGGAAAAGAAAGGAAAGATACTCTTTTCTCTTACTATGTGGAAGTGGCAATGACGTGTGCATTGCAATAAATGGAGACAACCCAGACAAGAATGTTTGCCTACCTCAGGTGCCATCCAAAAGGGTGTTCCCACTGAGGTGTTTCTACGCAGCCGTGTGCTGGTGAGCTGGGCTGAAACACCTGCAATAAAAGAGATCAAAAAAACTTGGCCTCAAATTCATTCTGTCATTTCAGTTAGTTTATTTCAAATATCTGGAAAACAAACCCCAAACCTGGGAGTACAGCTGCAGAATGCCTGGTGAAATTAGGTGCAGTGTTTGTACTGAATTATTTGTTTGATTAATTTCAGCTTGGTGGTTTAATTCAGAATTGCTGAAAGATTTTTTAGTGAATGATTCTCAGTTTGAAGCACTTCCATTCAAACTTGAAAATTCAATTGGCACCTAAATATCACAGACCTCATTTTGGTGTTTCCATGAGTATAAACAGGAACTATTCAAATTACAACTTAACTTTAAAACTTCCATTTCAGAAACTTAGACCCTGATGGCAGCCAGTGTGTTCACTAGAGTATTTGCAGAGGTTCATGTTCAACAAAACATTTAAGCACTTGCTTAAATCCTCCCCTGCAAGCTTAAGCTCAGGCTGCAGCTCATACTTAGGGAGTTAAGCACATACTTAAAACAAAGGCTGTGATTCAGTGCTTTGCTGACTGGAACTGGACTACTGAAACACAGCTGAAAAAAAGCAAATCTTCCATGTTCTGGTCAACATATAAGTGTAGAGTCCAGGAGCTTTCCAATAAGTTGACACAAAACCAGCATTAACTTAAAAACATATTTCACCTTATCATTGTTTGAAAACAAAAAACACAGTGGTCTGCTCCTATGGAATTACCCAGTGACAAAAATTAGTAGAAACACATATAATACACAGTGCCTGATGCCAATAAATAAGAAATTGGGACTCATAATTCATAAGTTAAATAATTTGATTGCTGGCTCCAACATTCGAATCTGTATTTATCTGTAATTTTTCAGTGCAACTGACTGCAAGTCTTCAGTGATTTCCTGAGTACCGCTGTGAAACAGTTAATGGCTAGGACCTACAGCAAGCCTCTGTGCGTTTAACTCTGATCTCTCTTCAGCTAGCTTAATTTGTAGCTGCTATCTACAGACACTGCAGAACAGTACAGAATACCAAAGAGCTGAGAGAGGGAGATGGTGGGAAAGTGAGCAAGCATGAGCATAAATGAATGATAATTTGCAGACATTTTGGGTTGACTTACACTGTGACCAATGCTTATTCAAATATATCATGCTGTTGAGAGCAGTTGAGGGTAGAAATGTCTATTACATCGAAAAAGCAAGCTGTAAAATCATGCAATAAAGGGAAAAAAAAAAAAAGCCTCAATTAAGGGTATCTGTGCAATCCTCTCTGTGACCCACTATCCATATGTATAGCCCTGAATATGAATTAACTTTTTTTTATTCAAGATTCTGTCTCATTCTGTGGACAGAATGGATAGCATACACTGAATAGATAGTCATTTAATATTTTTTTATCCCCATTGATTTGAGTTCTTATTATACTTATTTAGTATATCCAATCCTACACTAAATTTTAAATTATTATTTTGTTTTCCTTTTGACATATTTCCTTCTCATCAAAGAATAAATCTCCTTAACATTCCTGCAAACTGGGAGAGGATTATTAGTTCCAGGGATTAACCTAAAAATATCCAAAGCATTCACTGTTTTGAGGTACTTAATCTGAGGTCTTTTAGTTTTCAGGCACTCCACATGCCTCAGGTAGAGTTGCAATAGATCTGAACACTTGGATCTTCTCTAAAGGAGGACAAGACGTTTCCAACTGGCTATTGGTAAACTGAGGAACAGAGTGGCCACTTCTACAAAGTTTGATGCAGGTGAGCTGCCAACATCACAGAGAAACTTTTGCAGAAGAACAAGAACAATCTCCAATTTGATGCCATTCAACTATCTGAACCCACGAGTACCTCTTCTTTCTGAGCTCCTTGCATTTTTCACTATAGATTTTCCACTTTCTGCAACAAATGTGACAAACAGCTCCACATCACCTACAACTCTGTCCTAATCCGTTCCCAGAGTGCCTTCTATGACTATGGCAGTGGGCAACAGGAGAAAAATAGCAACTTAATGAAAGCTGGGTGCTGGTTGCTTCTTTAGTCTGGAAGCCCACAGATATGTGGGCATTTCTTGGCATTTCCTAATCATTAAGTGTTAAGAAACACTCAAGATTCAACTCATGTCTCTTTCCGAGGTACTCATGTTTGTTGTAATTTTCTAGTGTTACTGTTGTAAGTTTAACAGTAGGGAAAGAAACCTAAAATGTAGAATCAGAAAAACCCATGGGATACCAGAAAGGCTGGGATTCTCAGTTTCCTTGAATGTGTCACTTGGAGGTGTAGCACACTCATCTGCCTTTGAAAGCCAGAGCTCCAAGCTGAGCTTCCACAGCAGCCAAGCCATTTGATAGATCTGATAAAAACATTTTGTTTTGGGGAAAAAAGCCAGCTTTTCCCAGAATAGATTACTTACAAACAAAGATCATACTGCCAAAATTTACCCAAATGAAAAGGGATCTTCCTCCCTTGTACTAGGTCAGGGACTCACTCCAAGTTTTGCTTCAGGCCGTATGTTTCTTGCAGCACTAGTTTAATTGTTGCCTTTACTATTCAACATAATGAATTTCTGTCCCTAGAAGATACTAAAAAGCCTCCTGTTTCCCAACTTACTTTATCATCGTCAATAGAATTTTATTTTATATTTATAATACCATGACAACATTAGTATTATATTTTCTTTCCACTGCATACATTTTTAAAATTATTTTCCTAAAAATAATATTATTTGCAGAATTTTTTGGCACACCATTTTACACTACTCTCATTTTGTGAACATTTTTCTTTACCTCCATGCACTGCTAAACAAACATGTTATTCACATAATGCTATTCTTAACGATGATTACCTTATGTATTATATGATTTCATCAATAAATCATAGTACTAATAATCGGTTTCTGTTATATTTAATAAAATTGTCCATTCGCTGCATATGTATCTGACCTGCCTTATTTTTACAAGTGCATCTTTAAAGGGAAACAAAGCTGCTGAACCGAGTTAAATTCTATTGCCAAGTCCCTTTCTTCCCTGCTTCCTGTTTCTTATTTTTCCAGACTGGCAATGCTCAAGTCTAGCAGCAGTAATCACAAATTAAATGGATGTTGGGGTTTGGACCCAAGGGACCATTTTACCTTCTGCTCAGAGGGAAAAAATTACGCTTAAGGCTAGCAAAAGCCATTTCAGAGAGAAGAATGTTTCCTTTTCATATGCAAAAGATAGAATATCTAAATTTAAATTAGTAGGACAACTACCCTGGAACTGACATTCCTTATGAAATGCAAAAGAGCTTTGTAAATAAAATGGTACCTTCAGAACTATTTTTAATTATTATGATCAAGCTTTTAAGTTAAAAGTCTATTACCAATTTTTGGTTAGAGTTTTTATTCTTGCAGTATCAGGAATCCATTTTTCCTGCTTAAAATAATTCTGAGTATCCTCCTGAAAAAAATCTCTCACTATGGTATTCTGCCTTCCCAGGGGAAAGTAAAACAGATGCCTTTGGCTAAACTGCATGTATCAGGAAAACAAATGGGAAGTGGTCATTACCAAAGTCAACGAGCTTGACTCCACCTTCTGTTGTCAGGAGAATGTTGTTCCCTTTCACATCACGATGAATGATCCGGTTATTGTGTAAATGCTGAAGGCCCTATATACCAGCAGTAACAAAAATAAGTTTACTCCCTTATTTAAAAACAATTACCCTACTATTAGGGAATGTAATGAAGAAAATCTGCACATACTCTATAGAAACATCTGTCCACTGGATTACATGCTTCATACAACTCCTGCTGCTATAACAGCCCACATAATATTGTCAACATTACCATAGTTTATAAATGGAAAATGTATGTATGAGATGAGTAAATTGCACCCTCTGCTGTCATTACAAGCCCAACTAACATCCTTACCAAGAGAGCACCATATAAGATGTATGAGATTATAGCTTCATCCAACTGCTGGCCACACTTCAGCAAGCCTTTGACAAGCTCTGTGACAGAGCCTCCATTGCACAGCTGTGAAGAGGGAGGTTGTGAGAGGAGAAAAAATAAGACAAGTCCTCAGTTACTCAGCTTACTTGTTTAGACTGTGAACACCTACCGTGCAAAACTGCATTACAACACAGGTCTGGGAACAACTAGATTTTTACCTTGCAATTATTTATGTTGTCACCCCACCTTAGAATGTATTTTATTAGCAGTATTAATAATAAATCACAGCAGCCTAGGTGGGGGGAGGGAAATGAAAAATGAAGATTATGAAGTATAATTTACAAAATGTAACTGAAAATCAAAATATTAAGAACAGGACTGTATTTTGTTTTTAAAAAAGGATTTATAAGTCAAATTTACATTATTTTAGTATTTTCACAATGATAAGTGCATTGACTTTTTGAAAAACTGATTTTGTGCCAAGAGAAGGCCAGACAAAAAAGATTGATGCTCTTGATAACTGGGAGGCAACAAATTACAGTCATTTTAAACTTCCACTCCATCAATGCTCCTGCTGGCCAGCAATATAAAGTAGACAGAAGCCATATCTCTATGCAGAGATTTGGTGTCATGTGCTGTCAACAGCTGAGATGAAACATTCTGATCCAGAAAAGCAGCTTCTTGCAAGCATTTCCCACTAACAGACTGTCATACATCAAAAGAGGAGAAAAATAAAATTAGAATCTCTGTAAATACCTTTTAACTTACATCATTAGTCCATGCCCTTCTAACCAGCTGATTGCCCTCCCCTTTCTCCGTCCTTTTCTTACTTTAATATTCATAATTATTTGACCAAAAAAAATAAAAATTGGAGAATGGACTGCCATTCCTACATTTACTTTACTGCTCTAGACCTGTTTTTGTAGCTAGCATCCTTACCAACATTTCTGCAATAAAAGGATCAGACGCATTTCAACACAAGTGCATTTTACCTTACCAGCATTAAGTTTAAAATAATACAGTGCAAATCCAGAGAATGGTATGAAACCAGAAGTTCTCAAGTTTTGCATCTCTCAAATAGTTTTTATGAATTGTGTTTCAGTTCAATCATTAATTTCTGTGATATGTCAGTATTTTCTTCATTTATTAGTAACTTCCCCTTGCATGAGAAAGTTTCACTACACTAAAAGTTTTAGTTCATGGGAAGGTCCAGACAACATGATAAACAAGGTACCTTTTATGTAAATAAGTTCCTGAAGCAAAAATTCATTACTTGAAAAACACTGATGAGTTCTGCAGGAATTTGACTTTTTAATTCATTAGTAGAGGTTTATTTAACTTTTTTTACAAATTAGGAGGGAAAATTCAGCTCAATATCAATCAACAAACTTATTTACAGGAGAACTTCATCATCTCGTGATAGAAAGCTCATGTTTTTCTTTCCATGTTTAACCATTTCCTGACAAGCCACTATAAGTCAAAGATCTTCTTACTTTCATTGCACTAAACGTTCTATTGAGACAGACTGTACTAAACTTATCTTTAGCCTGCAAATAGAGTACAGAAAAGCATGCCCTCACTTAAAAAAATCCCTAACCTGATTGTGACCGAAAAATGATACAGACTGACAGCTGCTTGGTAGCGTATGTTAAATGAATGGATGACTGAAAAATACAGCCCACAGAAACTACTGCAGCTGTCAGTGACACTGTTCTTGACAGTTTGCAAAGATCTGGGACAAAATGAACTTCTAAACTTCATTACCACCTCATACCTAATGGTAATACTTACGATGCAAATGGTGAAATGATGCACATTTAGATGGAAAAGTAGGGAAATGTACTTTACAGTTGTCTGCGCTACACCTATCCAAGAATTGAATCATCATAAAACTATTTAAGGTGACCACCTTTTTTACCCTTCATCATCCCAGGCGTTTACCAAAGCAAGGTCCTACTTGTAGTAAGTAAACATGGCAAAACTGTGTCTGAAGAAAAGAACACCTTTCTATTACAAATTTTTGGAAGTCCCGCATCCAATGAGTATATTTTATCAAAGACTCCGGGAACAAAGTCCAAGTACTTTGTGTACTCCCTTTTACTGAAAAAGGGTCATTAATTTATAATATAAAAAGTTACTTCTGTGCATACATAAATTTGCATATAAATTCCAAGGCAAGAAATAATTTGACTTGTCTGGTAAATTCGTCTATTTAAGGAAAACACTTTTTTAATGCCAATTTTCTTTAAAACTTTGGATAATGTCCACCAAAAGCCATTTGAATGAACATACTTAATTGATAAGGTCTCTACAAACAGCTAAGTGTCTCAAATTCTACATTCAACTTTGCTACACAGAATATGACATGATTTTGCTTTACAAAATTTTGTTACATGGGATACCACATGTGATGCCTCTGTTGAATACACTGCACTTGAGTTAAAACAGAGAACACATGAGAAACCAAGGCCAAACTCAACACAAAGCCAGCAGGCATACAGTAAAAACCCACCAAATGAAAAATACCAAAGCTCCTTTTTGTAATAGTTACTGAAATTTAAGATGAAACACATCCAAGAGTTTTAATTCAACCTACATAATTCTGCACCACCTAGAAGTCAGATGTATTGTTGGGATACCACACCCTAAAGTGGAAATAACCATTCCCTATTCTGATTCCAGTCACCATTCAAGAACAGGAAGTAGAGAGAAATGCTTAAATGGTCTGTTATTGCTCATTAGTCTGTGCAAAGCACTGTTTCAATTAAGTCTAGAAAAAAATCTAGAAGAAATCCCCAACTTGCAACAAACTTTGGCACTCACTTAACTGGCAACAATACCACCAAAACTAATTTTTCATTGCCAGCATACATTTTGATGGCCACTCAATAAGAAAAGTTAATAGAATGCATTTCTATTGCTAGATTTTCAACAATTACAGCCTCAAGTTTTAAGTTACCATGAAACAGACTTTCCCATTACATTTTCCCTGGTTACTTTTGCAACAGACAGCATATTTGTTAACTGTACTCCATGTTACTACCACATGATCTTTGTCATTTCCCTTAAGTGCTTGAGCTCCATGAAATTTTAGGGAAATGTCTTGTCTAATGTTCCCTCAACCAAATAAAAATCAAGCTGGTTCTAGGCAATCACTCATATCCAAAGGATCTGTGTGTTTTGGAGGCAGAATGTAGCACCTTGAACAGAAATAAAATGCAAGGACATTCCCTATTGAACAAACTTTAAGTTTGGACGTGATTTTCAACAGTAGGCTACCACACATCATTTTTCACCAGTCCTTTGATTAATGGCTCCAGTCAGAGAATCGTGAAAGGCTGTGACTCTTCTAGCAGTGACAAACAGAAACCAAACAACATTTGCTAGTTAAGATGTAATGTTATCAAAATGCTTTTACCTCAAGTACTAGCCAGAGCTGTCCTCCCACATAATGATCTGCTTTGTAAAACATCCCATAAAATCTAACAACATTAGGATGATTTGGAAGAAACTGTAAAATATTATGTTCTGCTTCTATTTCTTCATCTACATCCTAAGTAAAAAACACAAACATACAGAACATATGAACACAGTAAGTCGTACAAAGCAAGAGCAAATTCTCATGGAGAAGAACAACCTTTTTTTTAACTAGTTTGTAGTTTTAAATGGGTTTTCTTTCATGCAGCTGATATTACTCACACAATACTATAAATTTAACCCACATCAAATTATGCCACTTTTGCCTTTTTTTTTATATACAGATAATGTGAAGTTTGTGTAAAGCAAGTAGTTGTACTTCAAGGATTCTTTCAGTGCATAATATACTTAACCAGAAAAGTAACAATTATACTTAACTATGCTCAGTTGTCTAAATGAGAAATTTACACATGCAGTATTTTTAACCTGGTTTTAAACATGCATTTTTTTAATCTGTAAGCTAAATGTAAATACAGGAATCTGATTCATCCTTTTCTCTATGGTCATCAGATGGGGCAAAGCAGAGAACAATTTCACAAAACCTCAAAGGGGTTATCAGTAAAAACATTCTTACGAGGAAAAGAAACACACCAGAAACAATTAAAGAGACAAAACAAAACCCATGAAATAAGCAAATGTTATTAAATATTTGTTGATGAAAGAATTCTGTGATAATTACAAAGTATTAATATCAGCACACAGGCCACAACCCAGAACAGTTCTTGAGCACTGAAACTTTCTTTGTTTCTGCATGGACTGTGACTACTTGAAAAACTTAAGCTCTCGCATGCATTTTCTTTTTTTTGCATTTTGCTAAAAAGGGTATAATCTTATTTACTACCTTCTTTGGATTTATACCAAAGAAAACCAAGATGAATTTCAATGGTAGTAGATGACAGAAATGTAGCTTTTTAGTAAATACTTTAGCCCAGCTGTCATGAACAAATTCTAGCTCGATCCAACCTGAGCAACTGTCAATTAGAACTTCCACGGAAAACTAGGGCCTTGGTTCTCAAGGGAAGCTAGGCATTTAATACTCACTAAAACTGGAGCTGGCACAAAACTACCTCTGAGAATTTGGGCTGTGCTCTTCTGGTTTTATCTTAACTATGGCCTCACAGTATTATCAACTTATAAAAGATAACTATAAAACATCCTAAAGTTTACAGCACTCCTGTGATGGGAAAAGTAATTCTTTTAGGAAGTACACAGAGTAAAATAAAAACATTAAGATTCAAAGCATCTTGTATTTTCCCTGCTATAGCAGACCCCTAAGAGCAATGCCTCTGTGCCTTATCACTTGCATGCTCCAAGCATAGATACCTAAATTTGTACCAGAAGAATTACATAAACGTCAAAAAGAAACTAGGCAAATTGTGTCTTAAATAACATAACAGGATGGTGAAATTGTAAGTTCCAGCTTTCAGATGCTGGTCCCAAACTACTTCTGTCAATGCTTTTTTTTTTTTTCCCTTCAGGATGCTTTCAGTATCTTATACATTTGATTTATATTTCAACTGTATTTGAGAATTCTTTCACATTAACAATGAAGTTACAATTTCATATTTTTTACTTACACTGATAGGATCCAGAATCTTTACTGCTGCCAGACTCCCATCTTTCTTATTGGCAACCTTATAGACTTTACCATAAGTGCCTTTTCCAATAGTCTCTATAATTTCCCAGGTATCTGAGGGATCGGCTAATGATTCTAATCCAATCATACTGGAATTATATTGAAACAATCCATACAATGGCTTCCTGGAAAACAAAGTAGACACACATACAGTGGGAAGCCCTAAGTAACTCTGTACTAAAAAAAGCATCTTATGATAAAGAAATCAAATATTGTCCTAATTTGAGAAGAAATACAGATGGAATCACAAATGAAAGCTAGACAGAATTATAAGATCACTAAATGAAGGAATAGAAAGAAAACTCAGAAGACTCAGACCCATGAACAAACCAAGGGAGAAAATAAGAAAGGGGTCTTGACGAATGCAATTCAAGACACCATTGCTGAAGGCAAAAGCTCTTGATTTTTTGAGATAGATCAACTAACACCTTAAACATACACTTGAATTTCTAAATTTTAAGGTTTGAGCCATTTCTTTGTAAGCATGTCTGATACCTGCAAACCTGCTTGAAATAATTTTTAAAACATGGTGTCTTATTTACTTCTTCACCATTTCCAGCATCAGTGGCCACTATCTAGCATAAGAAATATAGTCAGAAAGACATGTGATTCCGGCTGGAGAAACTGATAAATCCATAAGGAATTTTATAAGCAGCTCTTCAATCTAATTAAAGAAATAATTGTGCTCTTTGTTCATGATAGAGAAGAAAACAATCTGTGTGCAAATTCAGATGCAGTACAGGTCTGTATAGCAATATTCAGATGGAAGCATGTGCATAAACTCATTTGCATGCTTTGTTCCTTTCCAGGAGAAATTTTTTCATTCCTCTAAAACAAAAAGTTTACATGATGTTAAGGTAATTTACCATATAGCAGGCACCAAACATAGCTGTTACCAAAGTCAGGTTAGAAGAAGTATAATCTTTTTTTAAATGATGGTAAGCACATTTAGAGAAAAACCCTATTTTCCTCCTAGTTAAAAATGTATTTGCACTAAAGCTTGTGCCAAATAACATATCAAATTGTTTTGGTCTGTTGACCAAAGGAAAAGAAAGGCAGAGAAAAGAAAGAAAAAGAATGGAAGGGCTAAGAAAAAAAAAAAAAAAGCTCAAGTCAATATCATTTATCTGTTGTGGGTCAACAATGTAAGTTACAAGGAGAGTTTCTCACTACTATTCTATCCACTACAGCATACCACAAATAAAGAACAGTATTCTGAAAACACACAGTTAGCACCTCAACAGAGAAGCAGGTCAGCTGAAAGACTTCTCTGAAATCAGTGAGCAGACTGTACTACATGCACTGAAGACAGCAGCCACAGACACGTAGCTCCTGATAAGCCAACCTTAAGAGCAATGTTTGCTTGCACAGTGGGGAGTGGTGATGAATACAAACATAAACTGGAACAGTTGCATCTAAGGTTAAAAAAAAACCCAAACATATTGAACATGATGGGTTTTAATGCTTTGGGAGAAATGCTACAGAAGCGCAAGTGCAAAGAAAACAGAGAAGAATAGACTGCAAACAGCTTTGATGCAACCTTACAAAAAAAAGAAGAAAAAAACCCCAAACTGATACCTATTTCACTGTCACTATACCAACTACCCTATCACACAGATTGCCCAGAAAATTATGCATGGCACTCTTTGTGCTGATGTAATATTTATTATGCTGTCTCCCTCCAAGCAGCCTTTGTGGATAAATATCTTTTTCCTTAAAACAAAACAATCTACTCTCATTGCCCACTTTTGTTCTGAGCAATAAGTAACCCTTAAAATGGTATCACCAAATTTTCAAAATACATTTAACATTTCTTTATACCAGAAGACACTATTGACAAAATAAGATCTAATGCAAAATTGTTACAAATGGAGTCCTGATGGAGAACTGAAGTAAAATATAGTGAGTGAGCACTTCTGTGCATTGTGACAGAATTTACAGCATTACACAGAATCAGACTTGCCAAATATGTATCATAAACCTCTTCTGCTTGAACTAAGCCAGCCTCTTCTTGAACTGAAGTAATACATACCTAAATGAGGTTCTACATCTGCCATTGGTGAAAGTCCCATTGCACACATTGTAACCTTTATAACATTCCTATAGTAGATGGGAATGCTTTACAGTATGAAAAAGGGAAAAGAACTGTATCTGCTATTATCTTCAATATTGTAAAATCTGGATTTTTTTTTTTTAAACACAAAATGTAAATAATGAAGGAAAAAGCTGAAGTTGTAAAGTGAATGTGTGCTTTTCTTTTTCTATTTCCTGATTTGCTAAGCTTCAGAAAATAAAATGCCCTTGTATTAATTTTTTTTGTTCTACAGCAAAAAGTTACATACAAATGCAACCACTTTTACAGCCCCATATTCAGAATTTAAGACTAAAATAACTGAAGCTGAAATTCCTTCAGGAAGAAATTTCTCTTTTCACTCCCCCGTATCAGGTCTCACCCTTCTCTGGGCTTTGAAATGATGTGCAGAGTGGCTTCTAGCTGTGAAAAACTTAGCAATGCCCTCCCCAGAGGGAGCCTCAACCTATTAAAGACCTACGGATTACAAGCATTTCATGATTTCTGCCACCAGCTGGAGAGAACTTCTCAGTGGTTAAATCTGTTCCATGCAGGCAAGCAAAATAACCCACACCAGATGCTGAAAATTAAACTTTCCAATTAATTCTACTGGATGGACATCTTACACACAGCTATTTGGGACTGCACACACATACTGTTTGAGGAATGACTGCATGCTATCAGCAAGGCCATAGCACTCCACCAAACCCTGTTTTGCATACTTGGGAAGAGACAGAATGCAAAGCAAAAGTAAGGACAACTTGATGGAGTCTTCTAGTCCAGTCAAACTGATCTCAGGCTGAAATAGAGGAGAGTATTGTGGGTTTGGGGTTTTTTTAAGCACAGATAATATATTAACATAAAATAAATCTTTTAAAAGTGGGCCAAAAAAGGCAAGCAATAGGGTAAAACAAAAAATTAACAGTCTTCAGCCACTGACAGGTTTTCTTTCATTTAACCATGAAAAGATAATCTCCATTAATACAGTGAATTTCATGGGTTTCTTTGTTACACCTGGATTTTTCTATTTTGAAAACATTTAACAGTCAGAATAAATTATGTCAGACCAGGCATGACAGACTAATGGCAGGCAGGCAAATATGCAAATAACATTTATTGACATTTAAAGAAAATACTTCTCTGTAAGATCAACATTTGAATCAATGATTGCATATTATCACCCCTTTACAGTATCCCTAAGACAACCACACTACATGTGGGTTATGATAACACACTAAATATGGGTCATGGACAGTGCATGAATCATTTTTCTCTCTGTGAACCACAGCTTTCCAATTGTATTCCCTGGCTCTAAACAGCCTAAAAACAGCCATCTGGAAAATTATGTGGTGTCCTAGAAGTTCTACTGTGAACTTCCATGTTTCTATGTTCACAACCTATGTTGTGAAAACAAAACAAAACCACAAACTGTATAAAGAGTCACTACCTGCAGATTTTTTTATGATGTAACTACTTCAGGAATAAAATCAGCAGCTATTTCTTACAGATTTATTATCACAGCTATCTTTCTCAGAAACTACAGGAAGAAGAGGGACTCAGAAGCACAAAAACAACAAACCCAGTGCCAGAAATAGCTTTAAAATTATTGATCTGTTTTCAGAAAGTACTTCCTTATTCAACTTCTAGACAACAATGATTTGCCTATTGCCTTCCAGCACACACCTTTTTCTAGTTCACAGTAAAATGGGACATTTGTAGAGGTTTTGAAATTAGTAAGAGCCTCACTCCAGCCTGGCAGTCTGGTGCTTTCTAACAGTCTAACTGGTATACAGTACTAGACAGTTTTGAATTCTAATACAGCTGGGTATGGACAAAATAGCAATACCAGTCAATACCAGTGAAACAAAATTGAACATACTGTTTCCATGTGAACAATTCATGCACAGGGCTGATTTTTACAGTGTTCTATTTGTCTAACCCCTAGTCTCCCTTGTGAAACAGCTGGTTTATACTCTTCTGGCATCTACACATACTGTAGAAGAATAAGAATGTCATAATCAAAATGAAGGAATTTCACTATATTAGTAAACTCAGTATTGCTTACTAAGAATAATTTGGAAAGGAAAGCTGACATTATCAGCTATGGCTTTACCAGCCATGACAACCCCTATTCTGTTGGGTAGTAATGGTCACACCCAGACAGCTACCTAAGAAGCAATTGTTAGAGGAATTAATGGACCACCAAAAGGCACAAGAAAATCAATGGTCAGAACAGCTTCCTCTGCTATTCTCCTCCTGCTGTTTCTCACTGGCTAGATTAAAACAAAGGGGATGTCAATATCTTGAAATGAAGTACACAAAATAATCCATCAACACGCCATCTTATAACTGTTCTCAGTTGGTCTCAGAAAGAGAGACTGCAGAATGTGATGTGCATAGTTCTATCCAGGATAAAGGTCAGTGATAGAAGGAGATGAAGGAGAAAGATAAATGTTCAAAAGCTGTTATTAATGCTATACAATCTACAAACAAAAAGAACCATACTTTAACTGATCACATTGTTTCATCAGGCCAACTTAAGGGAAAAACAGGACAATCAGGAATAGAACTGCCATTACTTATAGATGAAAGATAGATCCCTGAAAACACTCCTACTAAACTCAAGTCACAGTCAAGTCTGTGCTGAATATACAAACCATGAAACTGACTTCATGGGTGTTCAAAATGGAGATGGAGAGGATGTAACTACCTTTCCATGCACTCCAATTTAAACTTCTTAAACTTTTTACTAACTGTGCCTAAATACACTCTCTTTTTCTACATAAAGTCCTTTTAATTCAGGAATATCTTTGTTACTTTCTTTCCTTCTGCTTCCTTTATATGGACCATCTAGGTAATCTAAGCTTTTAGACTTGTAGTATCAGCCACAGGGCCAGAATAGAGTGATAACCAGTGGCAATGGATTGTGTTTGGATGCTGGTTCCGAGGAAGATGTTGTGAATGTTTGCTCTCTTGTCTTGTCTATGCTTCCAGTTCATCACAGCATGAAACACAACCTTATTCCTAGGATCAGCCATACTAAACTGCCCACAAAACAGCTATTGATATCATGGTAGAGAAATCTAAATTTCACCTCCTTCTCTAGAAATAAAAAAAAAAATTATTTTTCAACATTTTAGTCAAATGGTGAAACTTTCACATCACCACTCCTAAATCAGTTCTGAACCACAACCATTTGTGATATTATAATCTTAACTCAAATTCTTGGATTAAATGTTGGAGTCTAAACCAGCAAACTCTTCATTAATAGCCTAGAAAATGCATGGTAGAAAAGATGTATGTGCCTAGTCCAGACAATCCAGTTGCATGTTTTTATTTACATTTACTGCATCGTACCTTGTTGCGTTGCAAATTTTTATAGGTAAATCTATGGCACCCTTATAAGTAAAGCATTAACCTTTGTCCAGTAATGATTGGTCATGTGTGTATTGTTCTGGGTAGGCAAATACATCCTCATGATCAGCCTTTTTCATAAGCAGATCTAGGAAGCCTGTAGGGAAATGTACAGCACATCTTGGCTCCTGACCAGCTGCCTTGCAAATCTAATGATGCTCTTACTAGGTATGCATTTTCAGTCTTTCCTGAAGGCCTGTGTCACATCAGGAGGCACTGCTGACTCTCTTGCTGGGTCACAAAGAAGTTATTTTACTATAGAACTATTTAGCACCTCATCCTGCAACTCTTTGCATTCCTGTAACTTTGTCCTGGGTTCAGCAGTAGCAGTCATTTTTTCTCCTTCTCAGTAGCTGGTGCAGTGCTGTGGGTTTAACTTTCAGT